>OMNW01028317.1:0-48357 GCA_900303245.1 Selene dorsalis
TTTATTGCCTTATTTTCCAAAACCACAATTCTTGAGAATGAGAATAGAATTGAATTGAATAGAATAGAACAGAATAGAATTACTTTATTAATCCCAAAGGGAAATTCATTTGTCTGTCAGCTCATCTACTATTTGCAGAAGAATTAAAAAGCCTGAT
The DNA here is from genome assembly GCA_900303245.1 of Selene dorsalis. Taxonomy (NCBI): domain Eukaryota; kingdom Metazoa; phylum Chordata; class Actinopteri; order Carangiformes; family Carangidae; genus Selene; species Selene dorsalis. The sequence continues at coordinate 158 of OMNW01028317.1, forward strand.
GGCTGTGGGTATAAAAGATCTTCTGTATCTCTCTGTCCTGCAACAAAGAGAGGAGCTTTCCACCACCACTGTTTCTTTGATCTTTGATCATCAAGGTGTTATGAAGTGGATGATCCGTGTTATTCAGGATGGCCTCCACCATCCTCATTGTCTATCTCTCCACCACTTCCCCCAGAGAGTCCATCTTTACTCTGATCACAGAGCCAGCCTTCTTAACAAGCTTATCCAGCCTCTTTGCTTGTTTATTTCTCAAACTTCCTCCCCAGCAGACTGCAGCATAAAATAAAACACTTGCCACCACAGACTGATAGAACATCTGCACCATCTTACTACAGATGTTAAAAGATCTGAGCTTCCTTAGAAAAAAGAGGCCCTTTTGCCCGGAGTGCATCAGTGTTAAGGGACCAGTCCAACTTGTTATCCAGGTGTACACCTAGATATTTATAGGTTGTCATCACCTCGATATCTACTCCACAAGTGTTCACTGGCTGAAGAAGGCGTCTTTGAGGTGTTCAGTATTCAGTATTATCAAATCCCTATATTCGGATTCCTGTCCATTCCTAATACATGCCACAATAGCAGTGTCATCTGAGTATTTCTATTGGCTGTCTTTTCTTTTTGTTGTAGCCAGAGATGGTATTGATTCCTCTCCACACCTCACGGATGTTGTTGAATTGTAAATTCTTCTCCATCTTATTTTTGTATTTCAACTTTGCCATCTTCAATCTTTTTTTCAACTGATATTGCACATGTTTGAGCCGTTCTTTGTCACTGTCCCTAAAAGCTTCCTTTTTTTGGTTGAGGATTGCCTTTATGTCACTTGTGATCCAGGGTTTGTTATTGGGGAAACAGCGTATAGTCTTTGTAGGTATGACTGTGTCTCTACAGAAGTTAATGTACTCAAGTAAAACAATCACCCTTTCTGTCAAAGTCCATACTGTTCTTGTACTGTTTCCAGCAGCACATCCAAATCTGTGCATTCAAAGCAATCCCTCAGAGCCTCACTAGCCTCTGCACACAGGGTTTGTAACAGGTCTGCAGAAAAACCAAGTTGTGATCTGATCTGCCCAGTGGTGGTAAGGCAGTGGCTCTGTAAGCTTCTTTGACATTAGCATACAGCAGATCAAGGGTTTTGTTTTCTCTGGTAGCACAATTAACAAACTATGTAAATCTGGTCAGGTGAGAGGAGAGGGTAACATGGTTGAAGTCTCCCGATACTATTATAAGTGCCTCAGGATGTTTAGTCTGTATCCCAACGATTTCATGTAGTATCTCACATGGAACTTCAGCAGTTGCCTTGGAGGGATGTACACAAGTATTGTTATGATGTGACTGAATTCTCTTGGCACATAGTATGGTCAACAGCCAATAATTCAGCCTTAGCATCTCTGAACGATCGCATGGGAGTGAAGCCAGGTAGATCCACGATGGGGTCTGAGATGTTTTGATTCAACCAGGTTTCAGTCAAACACATCAGGCTGCACTCACGGTACACTTTCTGACTCTTCACCACCATCTCCAGCTCATCATTTTGTTGGGCAGAGAGTTGACATTTCCCATGACGACCAATGGCAGAACTGGCTTGTAACTCCATTTCGTAGCCTTCAACTTTGCATCTGCACGGCAACCATGAAAACACCTCCTTATTTCAGCTGGAATAGGGTGATATACTCCAGATTTGTTCTTTTTCAATAAAAAAAAGCTCTTCTCTTGAAGAAACTCTTCTCCTCACAGACGTATCCATCAGTAGTTGCCAAAAACACAACGAAAATAAAGCAACGAAAGGCCGAGCAAAAACTCAGAGCTACCAGACTTGCTACTACCAGTTGAAGCACATGTTCTAGAACAAATACCAAATACTGCAATATTTCTTATTATATACAACATTTTTCATAGTATCAGAGTTTGTTTATTTTTTATTGTTGCAATTTGCCCTGCTACAAACTAAATCTTCACAGTTTTGCCCGTTTTACATCGCACCATGTGACAAAACTTCAAACTGCTGCTGGCAGTATTGTCAATCCTGAAGCATACGATTTACAACATACAATTGTCTATATTCCAGCATATTTATATAAGACATTGGTCACCCCCAGCTTTGGTTAACAACTTTGTGTGCTACTTGTACTTTCATTTTACATCTCTATTTTCATAATAGCTCTATGAAGTGTTGAATAATATCTAAAAAGTATTTTATGATGTTACCGTGACCTTTGACCATAAATATCTAATCCAGGGCTTCAGACTATTTTTTTCCACTGGTAGAAACTTTCTCACTTCATGGCACATACACACACTAAATACACACTAAATTGGAAGAAGTTCCTCAAGGTCTTACAAAGACATTTCATTCACAAGACCAAAACCACATTTGAAGTCAATGTGACCTTAACCATTGACCACCAAAATCTTGTAACTTTAACCATGCCAAGGAAGTTCCTTCAAGGCAACACAGTGGACAGATAATGCAAAGACAATATGCCGTAATAAATAATTCCACTTTTTGCTGGGGATCCCCTCAAGGACACCAAAGGGTCCCTGATGCCCACTTTGAGAACCACTAGGACACAGCACTTACACATTTTCTATATTTACATTATGCAATTTCAGCTCAATTAAGCTTTCACCTAAAGTACTGCATTATTTTATCTTCAATGAAGAAAATGTAGGTTCAGTTTCCCAGCAGACTAAACTAAGGGGGAGTGACCTTGGCTGACACATTGTTAAATGGACCAGCAAAAATGTTTTCTGTGTGTATGTAAAAGGAAAGGCTGGCTGTTAAAAGTCCACCATTTTCCCATTTCTCTATGTCATTGATGCCTGACAGGCTGTAATTTTCATTCTCTCACTCCAGTGGAGCCTACTGAGCTGGAGATTATGGAGATGACGGTTTGGATTTTTAAGCACCCTCTTCATCTCATTTTAAATCTCTATAATGTCTGAGCATAAATAAAAACAGATGCCTTTTATAAAACAACTGGGCAGTGGAGCTGAATAACATTGTGCTCCAGTGAGCTCACATTTATTACTGTCGCCGTTGAGTGAACACTTCCTCTAGTCAATGTCAATCTACATGTCAATGGAAACCTCCTTTGACTAATGGCTTCTGAGCCTGGACTGAAAATCTTGGGTAGAACATTAATTTTCTAATTTCCCTGTCATTGTCAATTCCATCATTTATTCTGTCAATACTACCGTATTGTTCATGTGCAAAAGGCCTTTAAGATTTCACTCTGTTAACCGATTATCGGCAGAACAACCGTTGTCAATAGGAAAAAGACCTTTAATTAAACCTCCAAAATCAGTCACAGTGACTCAGATTCATTTAATTCACTGGAGACAGAGAATGTTAGTGACAGTGACTTGGTCCTTTTCAGTGGGAGCAGCAGCAGGGTCAAACTGAGGGAGCATGGCTGTGGTCATAATAATAATAACAATAACAACTTTCATTTATATGGTGCCTTTCTTGACACCCAAGTTCATCCCTGCATCTCTCCAACTGTTAAAGTCTGAGCTTCCATTCCCTTCACTGGGGCAGACCATTACTGCTCCACTGTTAGAAAAGCTGTCTTTCAGCTCAGGCCCCAGCCCATCATTTTTGATGCAGGCTAGTGTGTGTGTCTAGATGTATTTTAACACAAGATCATCATCTAATACAAGGTCTAGAATCTAAACTAAGGTGTAGCACAATGTATTAATTGAATTAAGACCAGCAAGAACTTGGCTTAGTTACTGATTTTACCCAAATCAAAACACACTTACAATGTTGCATGTAAATTGTTCGTGGTGGACAATCCAGCTGTGCCTTCTATGTTCACTTAAGAACTTATGCCTCTGGAGAAATCATCACAACCTTTCTGTTTTGAACTATCCCTGTTGTTACTGCAAAGTGTTCATTTACCTCAAAGGGCCTGATTTACTAAAATCCCAGATAAGGAGTGCAAAATTGCGTGCTCCTGGTAAATTTTTGTGTGTTTCGTTAGCACACACAAAACAGGTGATCTACTAAGAGTACCCAGTTAAATGACAACATGCGCAAACCGCAGTATTTGAATGAGGGTTTTGCGCGTTTCCACCATGGAGAGTGTGGACAGAGAGCTGGATGGCTGCAAAGGCAGAATTAAATTTGATCCAATGGATTAATAGAGAGGGCAAATAAACATATTGTTGAGCTGCATTAGAAGAAATGTGGGAGATTATCTGTGAGAAAGTAAATGTGGTTGGCAAATGAAAAAGAGAACAGATGAGGTGGAGAGAAGATGAAGAGATGTAAGGCAACGACCAAAAGAAAATTTGGCTCGTCATAAGACCTCAGCAAATGGGGAAGAGCCCTGACCAGTGTTGAGCAGCAGGTGCAGTTCACTGTCTTAGCTGAGCAGGTAACTGGGATCCCTGCTGTCATTCATTGGACCAGAGGTGCATACTATGGGGCAGAGCTCAGGTGGGCCGCCTGGGCCACTCTCAGATCTAAATTTTCTGACCAAAGGGATCAAAGACAGGGTGAAGGCAGCAGTGACGTCTCTCAGTCCCGCTCCCAGAGCTGAGCAGCCAGGTACTGGAGAGGGAGGAGAGGATGCACAGGAAGAGAGACGTGCAGTGTGCGCAACGGCACTTAAAGGACTTTTAACAGACCTGAAAAACTGCTACCGTTCGCTGGAATGACCCAAACATGAGGAAACAGAGAGATGAAAGGACTTTTTCCCTGGCAGGTATTAACTCAATAACTGCAGCCATTTGTGCATAAAGCTGTGCCAGTTAAGACTTGTCTTTCAAACGTGCTAAATAAAGATGCAAAAACGGCCACTGCAATCTGTTTCAGGTCTGGTAAATCACATTGTGTGCGCTGAATAAATCTATTTGCATCTGCTCATCCCAATATTTTGCACGTTCAGGCAGAAACGCCCATATTTGCATATTCATTAAGGTAAACACGCTAAATGGATTAGGCGTGTTATTTTGACCATTTGAGAGATGCAGTCATTGGTGCATCAGGTTAGTAGATCAGCTTCAGCATGTGCAAGATTGCACACATTTTTACAAGCGCAAACCTTCAGTAAATCAAGTATTTTAAAATTATAAGGAGCACTGTGAGATCAGGGAGCCTGTACAGACTGGTTATAAGAAGTTGAATTAGAATGATTTTATTTTATGTAACTTAAAGTCTATAGACAAACACCGTGTCCCATAGTGCTTTAATCTTTGTTCATGCCAAATTCTAGTGAGGCTATTACCAGTTGTATGTTTTTATAATAATAATCCAGCCCAAAATACATTCATATGCTACTTAAAGTTGTGTGTTTTCAAAGTCTCAGATAATCAGGAAAGTGGCTTAAAGTCTGACCTAACTGTTTCACCTAATAGTGGCTTTCAGTGCTATAGAGTCCTTGTAATTATCATGACACTCTACTTTCATTTGTGCACAATCAATAACACCAAAACATTTCTCATTAATTGGCCCTCTGAATATTAATGTGACTGCTGATTAAATGCAGAATAGCAATCCAGACAACAATGTTCCTAAATCAATGAGTTTAAGACAGCATCATCACGTGACCACCTTTTATGCGCCCTCAGACCTTAATCATTAGTTAAGCAAGTGGCAAAACAAAGGAGCTAAATGACTTGTGTATGCTACATCCAATAAGCCAATAATTACTACCTACTGTTCTCTTTGTGTTATTGATAGAGTACACTGGCCCATAACGGGGATAAAGGTCAGGTTGTACCAACTGCCATTTCCTTTCTTTTTACACAAATGCACATCAATACAGACTGTGTACAGCTTTAAATGGCAAAACAATCTAATGATCTGCAGTAAAAAAATTAATGATCATAACCAGAGTAGAATCTATATTAACGAGAGCCATTTGTATACAAAAGCCTTGTTATTGTTTTTCCCATTAGAGAAAAACTGAAAGCAATGATCTACTGTTCAACAAACCAAACAAAAGTTTTAATCAAGGTCAGATTAATGCGATAGCAGACCAAGAGGCAGAAAACACAAAGAAAAAAAGAGGAAAAAGAGAGCTGAGGATCCCTTTTGATCCCCTATTTCGCCACTATCTGCACAAACAGTACAGAATGGTATCCATGTTATATTGCGAATCACATCTTAATTGAAGACAATATTTTGTTAGCCAAACAAATAGCCAACGCAAAAAGCAGCGGCAAGACATGTATTTGTGTAAACTAAATGAGAATCTTGGCATACAACGCAGTATGTTTACATGAGGCTCAAAAAAAAAAGGTTGTAGCCTTAATCCATGTACAACTGGACAATGTTGCTTTGAATACAAAATGGTTTCCGTTTCAAAAGATTTGGAGACAAACCACGGGAATTATTGTCTAACGTTGTCTTACAACAAGCATCAGCTGTAAGATGCATAACTGTTAACACCTCGACCCTGGGTCTTTTCATTATAACTCATCAGTTTCTAAACATTCTATTCTTTTCAGCAGGTTTTGGCACATTTGTGTAATAAAAATAATTTTAAATCTTTCACTCTGTATTGAGGACTCACCACTCCATATATCTAGACTTATTAAAGTGGTAAATTATTATTGTGAGAAAATATTCTCACAGTTGAGTCAGATTTCACCTCTGCTTCTCTTTACTATCTCAGTTCAACTTTTGATACTGAAGATCATTGTGTACCCTAACGTTGGTCTAAGCTTAGCTCCTCTGCTTTAATCTTTACAATTTCCCTGTCAGGCAAATTTATACGCAATCACTTCCAATGCTACACTGGTGATACTCAGCTCTATGTTCCTGTAAAAGCTGATGACTCCTCTCAAATCATCAAATTTTACAGGCCAGCCTGTCACTGTGTCAAGCTTGACATCAAAAAGCTAGAATCCAGTCTTGATATTGAGCTGCCTCTGTGGCTATCTAGTGTTGATTCTTATGTTTGGTAACTCTTTAATTTGCAGACTATTAATTATGTAGCATGTAACACCAAGTCTAATGTTTAACCATTAGCATGCCAACTTTGCAATTTATCATAGGTCCAATACAAAGCATGAAACTAAAATGTTGCACAGAGTTTATAGCAGCTGCTGATTTTAAACTTAATTGGTTGTGTTCATTGTATCAGTATAAGTGGTATTGTTAAAACTATTATTTCTACATGGCATTAAAGCCTTGTACACATGCGAAACTTCCCGTCTTGCCCTGTAGATGTGCTGTACTACTTGCTGTAACAATTGCAATGTAATTACTAACAAATCCTCTTTTCTCTCCTGCAGTTTTAGGACAGAACTAAATAATTACATACAAAACTACTTAGCAGTATTCTGACTTAACTAGACTCTTTATACATAATTAACAACTGTCTTGACTGTTATCTTGGTAATTTATTTACATAGATTATTTCTCACAGTATATATACTACATAACCATTACACAATTAAAGCTACTCTTACGTTTCTGGCATTTCACACAGCACAACACAAAAATTTGAACATCAACAACTCCACCTCCCTCCAAAGTCCCACCCACCTCTTCCTCCTGCCTCACCTCCACGCACCCCCTCCCGCCCACCTGCATGTGTTGGCAAGGCAATGGTAAACAGAAGAGGAAAACGAGTGAAACAGGAACGAGACTTTTCTGATTTTGACTCTGACTCAGAAGTTACTCTACAACCAACCCAGTCAAACACAACCTTGGCATTTTAAACCATGTAAACGGTGTCAGTGATGAGTGATGGTTTAATAATAAAGTGTTAGATAGTAACGTTACTGGTACTGGAAACGCAGGAGAAGAGAATGCTACACAGCAGAGTTCTCCAGGAGACCGGCCAGGCGCACCAACATGACCGGATGCGCTGGCTCGGGGCGGAAATAAGTGTGGACCGCGGGTCAGGCCGAGTCCAGCCACTTCGGGTCTGGACTTCAACCGGGTCTGGACCGTTGAGAACTCTATCGCAGAGCCTACATTAACCGTTAGCAACTGGATGCTCATTATCACAGCTCACGTCGGGCATGTGGAGGCTTATATCGTTCGTAAGTGTTTCAATTACCGCTGCCACCATGAAGTATTATCTGTGTGGACAATAAACACACCAGAGAGTGGACTGGGGTTTACTGCCCCATGCTCCAACTGAACGTAACATCGGTACAGCCATACACATGTGACTTCCTATGTTTACATATCACTCAGGGCTGCGGACTATAAACATAGGCTATATTAGACACATGAAACTCTGCAACCAGCTTGCAGCCGCATTTGTCGGCCTGTTTTAAAAAAACAGTTTATTGCTAAAAGCCTGTTTTGTCTTGTACTCTGTAATCTCCTCTGCTCTGAGTCATTGGTGTCAATAAAGTAAAAAAAAAAAAAAGCGTTCTTCTTGTCGGGGTAGAGAAGAGTGCACAAGTGATTACAAGTACATTCAGGTTGCTTGTTTTCACAGTAATTTTATCTCCCCTTCACTGGCTCCTTATTCATGTCAAATCAGACTATATAGTGCTTATGACTTACAAAATCCTAAATGAGCTTGCTCTTTCATACCCGTCTGATCTCCTTAAAATGTTATATTACATCTTGTCCAGCTCTCTGTTGCCAGAATTTAGCGAACCTGTTTGTCCCCATTGTTAAATAGATGTCTGCTGGTGGTAGAGCCCTTTTCTATCCCTGCCCCCACCTCTGGAACAACCTTTCTGCTGAAATCAGACTGTCTTGCTCTGTTGAGGGCTTCAAATCCAAACTTAAAACTCCTTAAAATCTTTTTTGCATTAATTTTCAGTTAGTGGCATATTCTTCAAGTACTTTGTATCTAGCATTTTTTTTTACCATTCCGCCACTAATGGGATCAGTCTCAGTCTTAACACCATTAAACCCGGAGTGGACTGGATAGTCCACGTGGACCTGCCGATAAAGATTACCGGTGAACTTTGTGATAACCACTGAATCTCTCTGATCCTTCTGTCTGCTTATTCCCTCAAGCGTGTAAACTGTGTGCCCCTCTCTCCCTCTGTTTTCTCCCCCATCCTGTCTCTTTTTTCAGACCGTCTACACTGGATCATTCAATGCCATGGGACTACTCTCCCCCCCGCTGGCTGTCGGCTTTTCACTTCAGATGTTTGGCATCTGGATTGTCATCCTCCACAAGCCCCAGTCTGTTCTCCTCAATATGTGAATTATATGCTTGGTACTGTCTTGAATGTTTTTTAATCCGATTCCCTGAAGTTCAGCCACATGAGTGCAGTGTAAGGTGTACCCTTAAGCTACCAGTCTAACCCCCAAAAAACATTGTTTGAGTTTTATCACTAACACCAAATTCTGCTTCATAGCACAGGCTCCTGCTGGTACACACAGTTCATTACCTCTCCAATACAATGTATTACAAGGTCAAAGTAAATAAGTGGCCGGTAAAGGTTAAGCATTCAGGCAGTAACATTTTACACAAAATTTTGGATGTGATTATTTGATTAAAATGTTATTGTAGCAGAAAATGGAACTTGTTGGATTCAACAAGTCTACTGATTACGTTAAGGTTATCGAAGCAATTATACAATCACAGTAGGGTGCCACAGCACTGCAAAGCTTTCTGTTACTGATGACTTTCTGTCGCTAGTTATTAAATACAGCTTTAAGAAAGGCTCATTAACTCAGCTTGTAGTAGTTGCATTTTTTTTTCCACAATCTACCATCAGCTTCACTCTGAGCAAGGAGCTGAAGTCTTAAAGCTGTAAGACTAGAAATGTAATAATACCCAAAGGCTATATCCACAAAAAGAAATCCATGATGACGGACACTTGTACTCTAACAGGAAAAGAAAGTATACTGAATAGTAAAAGCAGTATTTAGTAGTGACGAAGATCAAGGTCCAGTCAACTGAACAGAAGTCAAGCAGCTGAAATCTGCAATGCATGCTTAAACAAGCAAAAGCAACAACCAGGTGAAGGTCAATATATTAAACCAGGAGCAAGAGGACAGCTGCAGGGATACGAGTCATTTTCAAAGATGAACAAAGCTGTTCCTGGCAAAAAGCCATGTAACATCTCTGAACAGCAAAAGAGGTTATGGTATGAGAAATTTGCTTGTCAGCAAACACCGCATCCATGTTTGCTAGGTTTCAGTCTTTCCTTCAGAATGCCTGTGGAGGCATTACTCCATTTTTCTATGCTTTACTGTGTCCAACTGTCAATTAATGGACCAATCTGTAGTCAAAAGTAATTTACATATTTACATACTATAGTGTTTTTAACACAAGTAAATGTCATCTTAAATTTGTGCTTTATTATGTAAATACAGTACTACCCGTGTTTTCTTAGGTTGTAGTTCTGCTAGCCCAAGACTTGCTTGAAAGATCATAAACTAAACTCAGGATCAAAAGAATCCTTCAATTTCTTAGTACAAAACACATTAGTAGAAGAATTGTAAATACCAGGGCTCAAATGTATAAAACTGTGTATATTTAGGTGTAGAAATCTGTGCACGCACAAAACATGCATACATAGTCTTTCCGTCAGATGTATAAAACCCCATGTGCGTATATTCCCACGTGATTTTTCTTCATACATCTCAATCATCCTGAAATTGTGCACACGTGCATGAGTCTTCTGACCATGCCTATTATTCACCATAGATGGCTTCTGACACACCCCCAGTTGCTTGTTCTTCATAGAAAAGGCCAGGATCTAATTTGAGGAGAAATTGCGGAGGCAAGATAGAAACAGTTGAAGAAGAAGCGCCATTTCACAGATTGTGAAATAGAAGTAATGGTTGAACAAACTGATAAGTGATAAAACGTGAGGCCCAGAAGTGCATTACTGCCCACAATGTTTGTGTAATAAATAACTGTCGCACCGACACGAGCGCACCCCAGCAAGACATGGATGGACAGATTGCTCAGAACGTTAAGTTTATGTTCTTTTTCTCTATCGCTTGAGTTATGTTAAGTGTGACTTAATTGATGCACAGACTGTCTTCTGTTATTTGACAGTCCTGTTCTTGTGTGCATAGATAAACAGACAGTAATTAATATGTGCTATTACTCCCGTGATAGTAAACAGTTTATATTTAATGTGAAGCTATCGGCTACTTCAGCTAATAATTAGCTGAGCGCCTGTTTCTGTTCACATAGGCATACACGAGTGCTATTCCTGTTTGAATGTTATACAGTTGGATTAGTGTTTGTGTATTACCTGGTCAATGCAATAACTGAGATTAGTATTCCTGTTATCAATAATAACTAGATTTATGTTTATATTATTTTCCTATGTTGTAAACCACACACATACTCCCAGATACCTGCCTTGCTGTACCTACAGTGGGTCTGCTATATTGTTATGCAGTACTGAATAATTCCTCAGTAAAAGGTTAAAGCTGCATCCTGCCTCCTGTTCAGTGTCTTTTGCTGCCCCCCCAAAGCGAGTATTATCCAATCCCTTTACAACCAGAACCCCCTACTCTACACTGTGGTCCTTCAAGCTGGATACCCTGTACTTACCCTGGTTAAGGATGGAGCCTTCCAGCCAACACACTGTTTAAGGTGAGGAGTCTGTGCGGCCTGAACACAACATTCAGCCTCCACGCTACCTAGCAGAGTATGAGGTTGGCCCTCGCCAATCCATCACCTCCTCAGCACCCAACCTACATTGCACAGCACAGCAGCAGATGAGTGGCACCTACTTGATAGAGTAGACCATCCATCCAACATTAGGAATGATGGCAGCCACGGTCTCCGCAGGAAATCTAGAGAGGATCCCCCATGGTCCAGCATGGATTGGCTGCTGTGCAGCAGCTACAACGCTGGCTAGAACTAGTGGACTCCACTGCACTCTATACCACCAGAGACTGACTTTAGAGATAGAGAGGGGTTAATGTCTGCTCCGACTGACTATCCTCTGCTTCGCCCTCTATCACCAGTCTCAGGCGAGAGGCGTTCCCATTCATCACCTCCCCAAGCACCAATTCCTGTGGTCCATCAACCTCCTAGATGGACTCAGCAAGAGGCAACCACTACTCAAGCACTGCACATTAGGGACTCCTCAGCTGGTCAGGGATACAGCCCTGTTAGAGACAAAGAAGGTCAGGAGTCACCAGCAAGTCATGATGGACTTCTTGGAGAAGATGATGCAGGAGCTGCAGATGATGGAGGGCTACATCAACTCACCATCCACTACCAGGCCAGTGCCCTGCCAGTCACAGCTGGTCATGTACCTCTCACATTATGATCAACTGCAGACAGCTCAGGGGCACCTAGATCATGCCAACTGCCAACGTCATCAGAGTCAAGCTGCAAGCTCTAAGCATCTTGGCCTTGCTGACCCTTCGTACCCAGTGACTGCCCTCCAGAAGAGGTACAAACACTTGAGAGGCCTGCCTCTTGAATACTTTGCGGGAGTCAGTCCCCTGCTTCTCATCGGCAGTTATCAGACTCACTTAATCACACCTATCAAGCCTGTGCAATGCAGACCACCAGGAGGACCGGCAGCCATTAAAATCAAGCTGGGACTCTGCAGGGCCCAGCCGGGGGATGCCACAATACTGCGGGCCACAAAGCTGCCTCTTCACTTCCACCAACGGAACTTCTCCATAATGTTGAGCGCCTCTGGCAGGTAGATACTGTACCTTTCAGAAACAAAAAGCTAGCAACGAGATCAAAGGAGGACTAAGAGGCCATATCTCTACTGGAAAACAAAACAGTATGCATTGAGATGTAAGGAATCTGCTCAGAAGGAAGAAATTGCCTCACTTCCAGGCCTCTCCAGAAGTGGTGATGCCTAGCCTTAGGAGCACAGAGAGGCGGCTCTTGAAGGACCCGAGAAGGCCACAGCATACAGTGCAGAGATCAAGAAGCTCGAGGACACAGGTTCAGTGGCCAAGTTGCCCAATACAGACATAAATGAGAGTGGAGAATCATGGTTTACACCACATCATATGGTTCAGCAAAACAAGAATCGCATCGCCTTTAATTGCTCCTACGAGTTTAGAGGTCTCAACCTAAATGATGAACTCCAGGTCCAGCTCCTGCCTGAAGACAGGACCCTCCTGAGGATTGTGGGGTGCAAGTGGAATAGAGATATCCCCCCCAACATCAAGAGAGGCAAGTGCTACCCTTTGGCACGACCTGCTCACCATGCTGTGCCACCTATGCCCTTCAAAGACAAAGACATCAGATTCTAAGTTGAGAGTTCGCTCTCTAATTGAGCCGAGGTTGTGCTAACGGTAGCTAACTCTGCTCCATTGACTTGTGTGTGTTAAGTAGCTAGCGGGCTAGCGAGGTCGCTGGCTCTGTTGATGAATTTTGCTGTCTATGGTTAAACTTACAAGGGAATTAATCTGATGTATATCACACATTAACTCTTTAAACTAACACCAAACTGTTCAGAGTTTATTAACGTTATGTCATTGGCTGAGTAGGCTACATGTGCAGACAAGACTGCTGCAGTACTTAGGAAACATAACGTTACACTGTCCATGAATTACGCGGTTCAGTAATGCCCCGTGATCATGCCTTTGTGTACATGAACACAATTTCTGTGACTATTGTGAATTTCATTTCTGACGATGACAAAGATATATTCATACAGCCTCTGCTTCTTCTTTCAGAGTGCACTCACAGTCACAGCCATGGATCCCTCAGCCATGCCTCTGTTAATAAGGAGAACAGTATGACTGCTGGGAATCCTTGAAATGCTTCAATTGTAGTGATATATTTAAGGTTTTCAAATTATTGGATTTTGGATAAAGTGCTTCAAACTGCTTGAAATTGTGATTGGTCAGTGACACAGACACATTTTTCCTCTTGATTCCTCTTCCTTATGTAGAAGGCTCTCACTAAACATAAATATGGTCACTTATGGCACAATAGGATCTGATTTGATGAAGTAAAATAATCAGTTTGTACACACAAACACTCTGAAATACATGTTTTAAAATCACATTTCATCACTTTCCAACATAAAAGTGCATTTTCAAACTTATCTGATTGTAGTCAAATTTGTCTCCATTATTTGTTAAAAGGAAAACACTAAGAATTTTGATTAAGTGTAATCAACATCTTGAGTAACAATATCTAGGAGAAGTGGAGCTGAGGCTTTGTCAATCCACCTCTGAGGTTGGATCCAAATGATCCTGAAATTTTGGTATAAAAGTTGATCCAGATCTCTGCCTTTACTTTTGAAATACCCAAATTCAGCCTTTTATCTGGATTCAAGGAAGGATTGGATTACCAGAGCTGAGAATCCTGATCTTCATAATCAGGATTCTCTCAATCTGTGTTGAAATATCCAGTTTTAAGATCAGATCAAGATTTAATCCAATCCAACCAGGATAATCCTGTCAGATCACTTTTGAAATACTGGGCCCAGGTGACTGAACTCTCCTCCTTGCCATTGATAAGCCTGCCTTGTTGCTACATTCCTGCCCACATGGATCAGCCCAACGCAACCCATGATGTCCACATCTTCACCTTTAACAGGTGATTTCAATGATTTACATACCTCTGTGGCTGAAGGTGTGTTAATCAGTGAAATCACCTGTTGAAATCTTTGGTTGGAAGGAAAACCTGCATACACATGGCTCTCCATGTCACATGGTTCGCTACCCCTGCTCTAAACTAATACTGTTTCATAATTACAACTGCACTGACATGTCAAGTAATGTGCCCATTTGTAGTCAAACGACACCACTGCTTTCTACAACTTGCCTAAGTTCTGTAATACAGTGTTTTTCAACCTTTTTTGAGCCATGGCAAATTTTAAGAACAGCGCTGCACACTCCAGCCAGCTCAGCTGCATCTGCTGTTCCTCTCTCTATAGCCTGCTGTTTGGTTGCACTTTGTATGTATAAAAGAGTTCAAAATGTAAAGCCCTGCCATCCGAGCGCCGATCAGCTGAGCCAGAGCACAATGGATGTGGCGCTGCACTGCTGTAACAGCATCTGCGTATGTGTTTGAAAACGGCAAAAAAACAAACATTGTCCTCTCAGTCACCAATAGAGAATTCTGTTACCAATCAGCACAAGGCTAGTCACAGACATTCAATAGAGCATTTGAATCTTAAATGTTAATAGTTATTAATTGGTCAACAAGCGTTGGTTTACCAATCTCAAAAGAAAAGAAAAAAAAAAAAAACAACATTCAAAATGTGTATCCCTAGATTGAATCCATCAATGTAAATATAATAATTTTCCACAGCACACCAGACAAACTCTCACAGCACTAGTGTGCCGCAGCACAGTGGTTGAAAATCACTGCTGTGACCTGCATGCTTAAGAGTCAGTCTGTATGCTAACATTAATTACCTATGGTTCATCTGACCTGCACTAACCTCACATCTGTTCCAAGTCTGTTTCAATTCAATAACTTCATTTGAAAGATTCAGAGTGCATTTGCTTGCTGCAGGAAGCATCAACTCCTCATTTCTATTCCACTTCTCACTCTGCAGGTCGCTTCAGAGCAAGCCATCCGGTTTTCTTCCATGATTGACAGCGCTGAGACACCTCACGATGACTCCTCTGCCTCTGTCATGTTTCGTCTCTCTCTGTCTTCTCTCCTTTTCCCTTTGATGCTCTTTGTCTCTCTAGCTTACATTTATGCCTTTCTCTAACCTCCCCTGGGACCTCACTATCACCTAGCCCTTGGAAGCTACTGCATGCAATAAAAAGCTGGCTGGATGAGACCATATTAAACCTGTGTGTGTGCGTGTATTTGTGTCAATGCGATATTTCTGTTTTTCCTTTTAAATAAATTTGCAAATATTTCTATAATTCTGCAATACTGAGTGTAGATTTCAAAAACAAAAATGACTTTGGAAAATTTAAGCATAAAGCTACAATTTTATGCCTTACAAAACATGTGTACAGGATAGTTAATTGCTTTATTAGAGTCTAAGTAAAACTATCAAAAAGGAACACACAGTGACCCAACACAAGGGATTTTTCCTGTGACAGATTCTTGCTTATGTGTAAAAATGGTACAAGTATGCAGTAACAGTGCACATGGTTCTTCCACTGCGGCTGAACTAAACTGTGGACTGCCTGCTAAGGTTTCCCTCAGCTATATTGAAACAGACTTACTTCTCCATGCTGTTGAACCCCTGATGACCAGCACAAACATACCTTACTTTTAGGGATGCACCGATACCACTTTTTTTCAAACCTACTGATACCAATACTTCTGCCACAAAAAAAAACTGTTAGGCAAAATGCAATGAATTGGAAAACAGGTTTTATTTTCTTCTCTGCTTGTTACAACAAATGATAAATTTGATAAAAATAAATGAAAAGAAATGACTATAAAACATTTCAAGTGAAAAAGACTTTTCACATTTGAATCAAACATAATATCAATCCAATTAATTGGCGCTGTCTCCAGCTTTCACATTAACAAAATGTTAATGCAATAGGTTAATGTTAACCTATTGCAGAGTGTCCACATTTGAATAAAAAAAAATGTCAATCCAACTATTTGGCACCATCTCCAGCTTTCAGATTGACAAAACATTTATGAACCTATTGCAGAGTGTCCACATTTGAATTAAACAAAATATCAAAGATCAGCAATGGTGTGGACTCTGAACTAAGCTTTTTTTGGGAAAGTGAGAGGCAGGTTCTTTTTGATGAATGAATCATCTCTGCATGATCAGCTGTGAGCCTGTTTCTGCTTTCATTCACAATGTGTGACACTGAGCTAAACAGCCTTCCACTGTCAACACTAGCTTAAAAAGGTATCTGCTCGCCAGTTTAGCCAGAGTTAGGAACCGTACTTTATTAACCACCCAGTATTGCAGTGGTTTGTCTTCCCATGAAATTGTGGCCTCTCCAAAATATGTCTCTAATTGTACACTACAACTTACTGTAAGATCTACCCACTGATGCTGATGCCCGCTCATCTGTGATTTCATTAAATATGCTGTCTAGACTGCTCGTGGCCTGGTCACTGTGTGGTTTTCTTTAAGGTGGTTCATTCAGGTCATGATCCTCCTGCTTGTTCACTTCTCCAGGCAACCTCAGCAGCTTAAGTTTCAGCATCTTTTGGGCATTTGGAGTAGTGGTGCTGGAGAAAAATTGTTATACCTAAAACAGAGAAAGAAAATAATTAGCTGACAATGTTTGCCATTTTAGCCATAAAAGTAAAATGATCAAATTATTGATTAAATTCAAGTAAAACACTACAATTAACTTTTTAGCATGACATAACAGCATCCTGTTTAATTTTCGTTTCTCACAGTCAGTTACACACAGTCTAATATAGTCACACAGTCATAGTCTCATACACAGTCACATACAGTCATAACCATACACAGTCACAGCCATACACACAGTCACAGTCATAGTTTCACACAATCATAGTCATACACGCAGTCACGTACAATCATAGTTATACACAGTCGCATACAGTCATAGCCATACACATAGACACAGTCACACACAGTCATAGTCATACAGAGTCACACACAGTCAGTCATGCACCCAGTCACAGTCATACACCCAGTCATAGTCATACACAGTCACAGTTACACACAGGCACACACTCACCTGGGATCGAGTAGCATTGCAATGCTGTAGAGTGGGTTTTCCGCCACATCAGTGAATCGTTCCTGACAGCTGCAGCCAATGTTCCCTTCATCGCTCTGATCCCATGGTCTTCATCAGTCTCCTTTGTTAGAAATCTGTGCAGCACAGTGCCGGCCGGAATGATGTCTGCGACCATGGCATCTGAAGAGCTAACTTTTTGAGTTAACTCCTCGAACAGACCCAGAATAGAGAGCACCTTCTCCAGCAGTATCCACTGATGAGCCTTGAGAGTATCAGGGAGACCATATTCAGACAAATATTCCCAGAGCCCGCTCTGCTCAATCAAGGACTGCATCATATAAATGTGCGATTCCAGCGGGTCTGTACATCTTGCTGGAGCTGCTTGATCTCTAATTGAATGTCCTTGAGGCAGGAGTTGGCCAGAGCAGAATGTTTAAAAAACCCAACTATTTTGCAGCCGACTGCCACCACAACAGCAACACTCCTCTGTGACATAAGGCCCTCGTGAACTACCAGCTGGAGAGTGTGAGCAGTACAAAGTACAGTAGGCTGGGCAGCTCAGCATCACTCATGGCCTTTATCATATTTCTTGCATTGTCTCGGAGCACTACGTGGAATGACGTCTTCGTAATGTCCCAGGTCTGGAGCATGCTATCGAAAGCACCTGCGATGGTTTGGCTAGTGTGCGAGCCCTGGAACGACTTAGCATGTACTGTGACTTGATGACGAACAAACTCCTTATCAATCCACTGCGCAGTTAAACTGAGCAAAGTGCTGACATGTTTACTGCAGCTGCTACTTCTCACTCTCCTAACGACACCGTTTCTGGTAAACTCGACATCTACCCCTAGCTGCCAATCTTAAAAAAAAAAAAAGGTCAAGCGACCCTCTGATCGCAGTCTGCATGCAAAGCAATTGAATGACATAAATTGGTATTGGTATGTGCATCTGCACATATCTATTTTTCCCATTTCTTACGATGCACCCGGCTCAAGGAACACACTCCAACACATCCTGAAGTATACTTCCTTCACTTATAGAGTTTAGGACCTTAATCTCAGATCACAGTGTTTCTATTTGTAATTGTTTTAAATCATTTTCTTCTTTATCAAATGTATACATCATCTTGTTTGTAATTATTGTGAGTGTTTTTAATGTGCTTGTTACCTTGACAACATTGAAAAGAATAAATAAAGGTTAAAAGCAACATGACTCCCCACAGAGTTCTCACCACAGAACTGAAAAGTCACCTCACCACCTCTTAGGTTCTGGTGGATGTGAACTGAGCAACAGCTCAGAGTACTAGACCTTCTTTGAGATGGTGCTTGGAGAGTCCTCCCTGATCTGAACCCATGTGATGTCCTGTTTTCAGATTTCTAGCCATAAGGGATCCAATGTTCAAACTTGGGATGTAAAAAAAATAATCGACTATCGATCAACTGTCGATAAAAATTTACTCGATTAAAATAAATTAGTTGTCAGTTAATTGACCCTTAAAAATGTGACATGTAAAAAAGCAAAGCTGACATAATATAGTGGGATCTCGGTGCGCAGCCACTAATAAGAGAGTGGAGCTTCGGTGAAGAGAGACAACAACCGAACTGTTACCTGTTGTACACTGGCCTCAGGCTGCAGGTAGCACAACAGGAACTTTTTTGTCAGTGAGGATTTTAATCTGAATTTATTTTAGAGAAGATACAAGCTGCGTTGGTGCTGTTGCTGTCTCACAGGGTCACCACCGACCTGACCCATATAATGAAACATCGCAAAGCCATGTTTAATCGCTAAAATGCCGACGACCCGTGAGTCTAACAAGTCAAAACAGCTGCCCACACTGATCACTGCCTGAAGAGGATGAGCGCAGCTCAAACCGATTCAGTACCTCCGCACGTGATCAATAACTCTGATAAACATACGGCATGCGTGCCAGTGCAGCATGTCCTCTCGTATTTTAGCCAGGTCGTTATACCGGAGCTTTATTGAAAAAAAAAAAAAAAAAAACATTTGTTGTGGTGGAGCTGAAAACGTCTGAGTTTTCCTCTACTACAGCTGACATGTCAGGACGTCCAGCAGAGACCTGTCACAGCCTCACAGAGCACCTTTCATTTATATAAACTTCAGCTGTCAACTGATCACCACCTGTTTGAGTTGGATCAGATGGCAGGGAAGTCAGACAGACAGAAACCCAAACATGAACTAAGAATGAACTATCAGTGGGGTCTCATGCCTCTGAAAAAACTAATTGTGACGAGTTGTGGCCTGAAGGTTCTGATGATGTTCTCAAGGTATAAATTATAAAGCTCCCAGGTGTCAGAAAAGTACACCAGGTCAGTTAAAGATTATCTGGTGTCAGAAGATTTAATTAATTAAGTGTCCATGCTGTGCCAGTGTGTTCAGCATGTCAGAGTTGATCTGAGCAAGTGAAAACAAGTGCAATGAAAGTATTATTAATTAGTTATAACGATAGTCTGGCTGTGCAACATACATATGTCACTGTTTTCATTTTCCTATCATTATTACATTTTAACTGTAAACATGAAAAGGGTCTGGACAGAAAACTACCAATGACTTCCCATTTTCAAAATGTGTTAAAACAAATTTTATCATTGTTATTATTCCTTCATGTGAGCCAAGAGAGAAATGTTTTTCTAAAGCACCATCCAGAAAGGAAAAACTTTGAACAAGGAACATGGTTCTCCAGGATCTTGGTAATTGGTAACTGTGCTTGATTATTGCATTATGTGTACACTACAATAGAGAAAAACACTGAGGCATTGACCTATTGCACCGTAAGTGTAAAATTAGTCAACCAAGACATTTTTTTCCCTCCTCTGGTAAAATGTCACTGGCACTGAGGCTAAAATAGTTAACAGAGTGGAGATCCTCATTGTTTTTAAACCTCAACCACATCATACTTCTCATCCTGGTGCCCCCCATCTGTTCCTGTCTCCTCACTTCTCCTAACATACCTCTCTGAGGACTTGCTCTCCCTCTCTGTTGGTGTCTAAGCCATCGTTTCCATCTTCTCCTTTTCCTTTCCCTCTCAGGTGACTTGT
Source organism: Selene dorsalis (assembly GCA_900303245.1). Taxonomy (NCBI): domain Eukaryota; kingdom Metazoa; phylum Chordata; class Actinopteri; order Carangiformes; family Carangidae; genus Selene; species Selene dorsalis. The sequence continues at coordinate 20,699 of OMNW01028317.1, forward strand.
GTGTCAGGGCTAACATAGATATTTTCTGCCTCCCCTATCCGGTCCTTTGGGAGGATGGGTGTGTGATGTTGACCCAGGATGACAGACGGCAGTGCCTGGAAATCCAGCACATAAAGAGCAAAGAGGCTGTCCTGTATGGAGAAGAAGAGAAAGCATGTTGACAGTACTGATGTTGCTCCTCTTCCTCCATTCTCCCACACAGACATGACAAAATGCATTTTGTCTATTGTACTTTCTCTCAGCTAGAAGAATATATCCACCAGAGTAATGGCCAAGATCTAGGAAAGAGGAAACATCAACACAAACCAACATACATGTTGCACTGCTGCTAAAAGTCTCTCATTGCACAGGCAAACTGTTTATGTCCTTTCTGTCTCCCCCACTTGGACTTTATTAATTATCCTGGTGTCTGACCCGGCCCCATTTTTAGTGATGTTGCTATCTTTTCAGATCTCAACATCATCATCAACAGCACTCATGGTTGTAACTGCTATCATGAACACTACTGGCTACAAAAATAAAGCCAGGAGTAAGAAACTGCATGTGCAGGTCTGTAGTGAAAAGATCCACTGTCTGTTGCATGCGTCTCCTAAAGCATGTAAGCATATTGATACGATGCTAGTATCAACTCATGCAGCTTGCCTGGAAAATACATAGCTGTTACAATTTATACTACATAGAATTAGTTGCATAAGAAAATAGTTTATGAATCCATGAGTTATTTAAATTTCTACCTTTACAGTATAAATGAAGGAGCAGTTTTGGAGGTCCATAGCTACTATTATGATTTTGCCAAACAAATACAATTGAAAACTAAAAAAAAAAAAAAAAAAAAATTCCATTACATCCATTGTGTTTTTCACAGTGCAATTAGCATAATCAAGGTAATACAAGCATGGTTAAAATCTGACTGAAATTAAAAGAAAAGCAGGTCCCGAAACTTCATCTAATCATTTACAAGCCTGTAGATCTCAACACGTCAAACCTGTCATCTCTTCAGAAATAACTTCATCTATTTATCCTGTCTTGAGAGAGGGATGGTGATGAGATTGGGATTTTGTATGAGCAACAGAGGTCAGAGCAAATGCAGTAAAATTATAGTTTGTGTCTGTGTTTTGCTGCAGCAGTGTACAGTTTAACATGCAGGTCAACTTCAGGATTGTTTTCATTTGAGCCTGATAAAGCAGTACTGACTGTGCTTAATCAGGCTCTCAATATGAGAAATCCAGTGTGAAACATTAAATGTCTGAGTGAACTATTGATCATTGCTTAGAGTCAAAAACAACCCAGATTTGATTTGAGGTTCAGGCAAGACCAAGAGCAACACATACAGAAGCTGGTCTTCACTGACAGACTGAAGCTGAGGATGATTTCCTTCAAATAAAAAACACAATTGCTCAATTTTCTAAATGTAACTAATTATTAAGATGAAATTAAATTACCTAAACAGCTCTGAGTACTTCAAATCCAAAATGGCAGATACACACCTCACCTGCCCCTCATTGGTAATTATGTGCTCAATGCTGCCACCAGTGCCTTAAAACTGAAATAGCAGTGTTAACACTTAAAGGGATAGTTTTGTTTTGTTTTTTTGAAGTGGGGTTGTATGAGGTACAAATGCCCCACAAGTGTAATATCTGCAGTAGACAGCTTTCTGCTTTCCCACAGTTAGCCATACTAGCACATAGTGCTAGACAAAGATGTAGGTGTGAATGGACCCAAACTAACAGGGTATTTTTGCTTCCTACAAGAAGTCCCATCTCAAAATACTACATCCATTTAAGTGTACGCTATATACATTTTTTTTCGAGTGCATCAACTGGTTGGACAAGCAGTTTTTACTTTAACTAACCAACTCACTCAGGCAGGCTGTGCAACATGCTCCATCACTCTGCCTCTTCCACACATCACTAACAAAGTCTGAGGGTAGATTGCTCCTTCTTGTCCTGGTCATCTTGCCAGATTTCACTGTCCCAGCACCCACTGAAATATCCCAACAATCTCAATCTCTGCAGCCATAGACCATTCCTTGGCTGGCTTACCCTTAATATCCTTAAGACATAACCCTAACACTGGGAGGGAGTAGAGACCAATTGCGAGACAATGTGCATGCATAAAAACTGTTATCAGGGAGAGCCAGGTATTTGCCCTGCCCATCATTGGGTATCATAATTTTATTTTCTAGTTCATGCTGGTGGCTGTGTTGGTAATTTAATAGATGACTCTATGGTAATAGATGCCAATTAATGTATGCAACAACGCTTGGAAACAGGACCACCTCGTTTTCTGTATACCCAACCACACTAATTTATGACCACCAGGAATCAAACCACAGGCTTCTGGACAGGAACTTCACCACTGTATCTCAGTCATCTCACTGTGATTGATTTTGAAGGGGTGAGGGAGGCAATAGAGGCCTTATTGTTTAATCTGTGTGCTAGAGTACCATGGTAAATTATTCCAGCCTTGGTTAACAGTATGCACAACTTCAAGTTGAAGAAAACAGACTAAAGAATAAAATTATTTAATGCATGCGCAATACCAACTTAACAGATGTGCCTCTGAAACGCGAGATAAAATACTACACTCTATGGACCACTGCATTTGTGATCTGAATAAATCTTCACAATTCCACATGAAATGGAATAAAAGGTATATAAAACTGCTGCCTTCGTGCATTATTCAACATGCTGAAGGATGCTGCCTGTCCCTGTCTTAATATGCAATGCCTCTTCTAAAAGTCTATGGTGTTGGTGTGGAGAGCCTGGCTGTCAGATTTGTTAAATAAGCTTTACTATGGACAGTTCAAACTTTTTTCCACTTCCACAGAGACAACAGGAACAGGCCGACTGCCAGATCTCATTAATCTCAAAGATATTCAGACGGACAGGCTGGGAGAAGCATCAGATCCTCTCAGATTTAATTTGTTTGGTTCAATCACGGCCGCCTGATCGCTCGTGGACAAAGGATGAAACACAAGAGAAAAGCGCCGTTCACTTGTGTTGACAGCAACTTATTTCTAACTCAGACGGTATAGATCTGTATCTGCATGCCATTGATCAAATAAAACAAAATGTGATAATAGATCTCAGTGAGCCAGCATTTACATATGTTACAACAAAATACCACTGGACATCTTTGCCTTTTTATGTCTTAAACACTCATTTAGATCCGTTAGCAGCTGAAAGAGCATCAGTCACACACTTTGTCTTTTACCTGCAGCTGTCTAAGCCCAAAATAGGATCAATGATGCGGGTTGCGTTGTACTCGATTTTTAGATTTCCTCAAACACGCTGAACAGATGTTATTTGTAATCTGAAGGTGTTTGATCATTAAACTTGTAAACAGAGCTCCAATCAAGTCCACTGTATGTTTTTCTTCACAAGGCATTCTTTGAGAAAAAGCTGGGCCTTGAACAAGTAAGAGACCGTGTGCCGATTATAATTGCCTTACCTGAGGGTAGCATTCAGTGGACTAAGTCAAACGATGCAGAAACTCAGCAAATCCCAATTAAACTGAACACAGACAATGAACAAAGATTCTTCCATGTGTATTGTCAGCAACATAACAAAAGAGTGATTAAAACAGCTTGTTAAGGGGAAAGTGTGACACATCTGCCTCAAAGCAGAGCAAATTTTGGATGTCTAATAAGTGGCTAGGGAATTTCAGATAATAATTTCATTGTTTTAATCTTTCCATCTGAAAGTGAACCCCCCAAATTAATTTGTTGTAATGTAGCTCACAGTAAACCATATGGCTTTTTTTTTTTTAAATGGCAGCTGGCCCAGAAACTGTGTCTGGATTCAAGCATTTCCATCAGTGAATACATTTTACTCAAACTTTACGTTGCATTTGTTTGTGGCATAAGTCGGATTTACTTCAGTATGATGCAAGCAGAGTCTGATTTTTTGGTGTGTCTTTCGAAACAATCTTTTTCTTGTTCGTTTTGAAAAAGTTTTCTGTAAACACGACATCTAACAAGAAATGTGCGTACACACAGAGCCACTAAAAATGACTCAGAACCCTGTAGTACATATGCCAGGGCCGTGTGGCGCTGTAATGCTGCCATTCCTCAACAGGAGCTGTTATCCCCTGACTTCCATGAAGCTTGCCCAAAGTATAGGCCTCCACTGGACTGAACCTTGGTAGCAACACAAGACCCTACCAACACATTAAAGGACAAGCATCAACCAGCATGACACAAGGTCTGCAGGATTGGGGAAAAGCAGATTAGTGTAATATATTTAAAATACTAAATATGAGTAACTGTATTCTGTTACAGTTCAAATTTGTGTATTCTGAATACAGTTACTTTGTTTAAAGAAATGGATTACTTGGACTCCAAAACAGCAGTGAAATGACACCAGCAGCTATTAATCCAGCTCTGCCAGCAGTAATTTTATATACACTCTGAAAATCATCTGAATATGGTTAGGTTATCAATGACAAATTTTTCTGGTGTGAAAAATTCAGACTCATAACACTTTACAGGCTTTGAAGGAGCCACTGTGCTCTTAGAGAATGAATCTAGAAAGCAAAAGAATGAATCTAGAAAGATGACTGAAAGACAAGACAATCCACTAGTGGTAGTGTTACAGCAGCCTACCATTTAGCCCAGAAGTGTTCTGACACCACTAGATTGGTTCTAAGCCTACCATGTTCATTAGAACTGGGTGATATAATTATGTACCATTATTAGCCTTCTCTGAAGGCAGTTATAAGATCGTTCTCTAAAGTGTTGACTGAATTCAGTGCTCCAGATAAGCACAGCAATACAATTTTGAAGCAAGCTAAAAGTAATCAAAAGATTTGGAATACATTACTTGAGTAAGCCAAGCGAGTACATTACAGATTACATTTTAGGGCATGTAATCAGAAATCTGTTGGGGAATACGTTTTAAACCAGCCCTCCCAACACACACATCACATGTGGTTGGCCTTAGAGGCCATCTTTAAACCAGCCATTTGGTCACAGTTTCTTTGTCTTAAGACAAAGAAATCACCTTCAGCCACCTGCCTATTGTCAGATGTCACACTTCACTCAGATGTGAGAGTGTGTGTCTAACTGCCTATAGACTCTTTCACATGCACACATAGACATGGTGTATGTAACATATTTAGTGTTGTCATGAGAACCGATACATCGGTACCAAGTCGATGCCAACACGCAAAAAATATGTCAATGCCTGCTTTTTTCTTTTTTTTTTCTCAGTACTGTGAGTACTGGATATACCATGTACTCACAGTACTGAGATATACCAGTCGCGGCGTTATTAAAACACACGTAATTTGTCATCTGTGTTTTATGAAACTTGCTGTGGGAGGGACCGACAACACTTAAAACTTGCAAGGCATATATGTAGACATCACCCCGACACTTAGCTCACTCAGCCCAGCACAGCAGCAAGTAAGAAAGCACAACAACAGCAAACTCTTCATGAGGCTTCCTCCAAACTCAGAGCGAGCAAAAGCAATTACAAATGCTATAGACTGCATTTCAGCCAAAATATGTTGCCAGAACTTTATGAAGACGCGAAGGCTGAACTGCGAGAGGACTTAAGAAGCGCAAAATTCATTGCATTAACTACCGATGGTTGGACATTTCGTGCAGCGGAGAGCTTCCTCACAATAATGGTACACTACATCACCGACAACTGGATAATTAAGAATCCCGTTCTACAGACACACATGTGAAAGTCACACAAGTGACCATCTGCTGGAATACTGCAAGCAGCTGTATCAGACCAAACGTCACCATTCCCGTGACAACGCCAAAAATATTGTTAACACCGTAGAAGTTTTTCATTTTATTTATTTAGACAATGTAGACTGGTCTTAAGACAAATGTTTATTTTTTTGTATTCCTGGATAGTTAAGAGATTAATAGAAGTGTTGTTTTGTTTTTTTTTTTAAATTGTGGACTGGTTTAAAGAGAAGTGTTAGTGTTTGGTGAACCGTTACACTCCTAATATATACAATTTTAACTCTGTTCTTAACTTCATTTTGCTGCTGCTCTTTAGATTCTGGGCAATTTCAGAAGTTGAATTTGTTTTTTAGTAAAGCAGTGAATTTCGAAGTACATGGGTTCTGTTTTCATATTTATCATGGTATCGAATGAGTATCGAGAATCGTAGAAACTCACTGGTGTTGGTATTGACTACTGAAATTCTGGCATCGTGACAAGCCTAAACTTATGTTAGATTTATGTTTTATTTCACTTTCTGTTTGTCCAAATAAACACCCTGAATCTTTGCTCGTCTGTTTAATGTTGCACAATAGTGACTCTTGCCAACTTCTACACTGTCACACTCCTAAATCCTTCAACTTCTGCTGCTATTAATAAGGTAATCTTGGTTATAATTATTGATTTAATTATGAATCAAATTCCGAGTTATTAGTTAGTATACTTTTATGACACTGATTTTGTAAATTGGCTATCTTGTGGCCTGAGGTGGACTTAACGTTATTTAAATCCTATTACTTTTTGTGATAAAGATTACCATTTTGACATTAATATTTCACTAATTTTGACAGCCAATAATTTTCACTATTGCAGTGTAGCACCTTCTATGAGGTAGGGCACGGCATTTATGGTGCCCAGGCATGAAGCAGAACATTAATTGGCACTGCCCATGTGAGGTAGTGTATTGTGAGCAATAATTGTACCATCCCCAACACTTGTCATGGGGAGCAGCATGTAAAACAAGAGCTAAATATAAAAATGTATGCACTCACCAAGTCTTTCTTATGCTGCGAGGGGAACTTTGAAATACCCTTGAAGTTACCTAAACTGGTTACAGAAAAAGAGAAATTATCATCAACGTGTTTATTTCAGCATGATAGCCTTAAAAGGCTGAGTGGTTTGGATCTCTCAATGTCAGAGCAATAAAAAAAAACTATTACTGTTGTAGACAATACACCAGAAGTATGAATTATCCTATCACACAATGAAAAAAAATAAAAATAAAAAAATAAACTTCTTGCCCACCTGAAGAATACCAATAGAGGGTTTATTTTCTCTTATCAAAGGTTAAATGTCCTCTGTATCTGAACCCCTGCCACATCTGATAAAAAAAAAATTATAATTATAATACCAACTATGATAATATATTCATTTTCTTTAATGCAATAAATGTACTGATATTTTCTGGAAGATGAACCAGATGATAAGAGCTGTAGAGCTGCACATTTTCTGCTCCCTCAAACCAACACAAAGAGAAAAGATCCTAGTGAAGCCTTGAGCTGCATCTGCAGCCACAGACATGACCTCAGAGCCCTTAGCACAAGACTTCCTCCTAACATTATTTCTGTCTGTCTTTACACGTGTTGCTGTGTGCAAATAAGGTCAAGTGTGAACACAAGCCTTAGTCTTTACACTGCCTTAATTATTTACCACAATGTGACAATGAGGATGATTTATTCAACCACAGACACACAGGAGACTTCTGCAGTAAAATCATAAACTCTACACTGAAACTCTAACAGCTAATCCTCCACCGTCTCCACCACTCACGACACTTTCTACCTCTCTTGAAACGCTAAACAAACAGAAGAAATGTGTTATTGTGCCAGGTAACATTAACTTGCTAAAATGTAACTTCAAGCAAATGTTACAAAGTAGCTTACATTAGCGCTGGACTGTCGGCGTTTGACGCTGGAGAAAATGAAGTGAAGCGTGGTAGCTAGCTAGTGCTCCCTGCGGTTCTTTGCCGTGCCTTGAGGGACGCACACCTGCAGACACTTGCCACTGATTGGAGCGAGGCTGACTGACACCTGTCGGTGTTTGGGAAATGGTACAGTCCACTTTTAGGGGTGTCTGAATTTCAGACACCCCTAATTCCTCCTCTCCCAATTCCTGACCTCTTCACCTCTTCTTCAAATAAATAAAATTTCAATATCTTCTGACCATGAATGTAAAAAATATATTATAATATTTACAGTTGTAAATAAGAGGATTATATAAATGCGTCAAAGTCTTTTGGGCTGGTCTAGATCTGAACCAGGAGGGTTCATACTCCCCACCTCAAATAACCCTAGTGATTGGAACCCTGGCACACCCGGTTAGGTGTCTTACACATACGGTAAAAAAACAAAAAACAAAAAACAAAACACACTTATTATGTGTACAACACATAATAACAATAATAAAATAGCCAATACCAGCCAGAAGTAAACAACTCTCAACACTTGCTCCACACAAGGAACACATTAATAAACAAATCAAATTGCAATTTGCAAATGGAGATCAGCTCTATAGGTGCACTAACGTTACATAACTGTTCCATTTGTGAAACACTGCTAAAGAGCCCAGCAATTACCCAACTGTTGTACTGCTTGCGACAATGGCCCTGGGACAGCAGCAGCACAGCTAGATCAAACAGTTGTGCTAAATTAAAGAGCGGGTTATCAAACCGGGCAGGAGTGTTTGATGTGCAGAGATGAGATGCATTATTATGGTAAATAAGCCTCCCTTATCAAGTTATTCCTACAGGGCCCCCTGGCTGAGCAGCCCACAGTAGTGTATGCCCTTGGTCAGACAAATACATGCTTGTACACACACACACACACAAACACACGTACATAGGCAGAGAGCATAAATACATCACTGTTGATCCTTTCCTCTCCACTCCAAACAGATGCCTACTCTCCAAATGTCAGTAAGTCTTTTGCATAATTTGTTTATAATCATTGCCTAACTATGAGGAAATGTCACTGTTTTCCAAGGAGGATAATTTTGATTGATTTCCAGTTAACACATTTTGTCACTTTCTGTGGTTGCTAAAGGATACATAATACAGCATTACAACCCCAAAGATACAATATATACCCAGTGATCTGTAGCCGGAACATCACAGCACATACAACTTTGAATTTTTATTGCTCTTATCTGGCTTGCATGGTACTGAAACACATAAAGAAAAGCATCACATGCAGAAAACAATTAAAACATTTTATTCTGTAGACTGATTTAGAATCTCAATTACTGTTATAAAATCTACAAGAAGCAAACAAAACAAAACAAAGCAAGAAATGGCTAGAGTAAAGAAAAATACCACAATATTCAATCAATCTAAAGTAAAAGATGTTTCAAATGCAATATACAAAACATATTCAGCTCATAAGTCAAATTATATTCTTAAAGTTCCAGGTTACTAATTTATTCATTTTTGTTGATCTCCAAGTGATTTAACGAGTATTTACACAGATCCTATGGTGCAGACGGGTGACAGGTTGGGGCATGCTCTTTCTGTTTCACGATTATTAAGGCCACAAGTGTAGCAAAACAATATCAGCAGGAAAACATTGAATGTAAGGATCTGTGATTGCAAGGAATAGTTAATGTCTATCATTAAAGGAACTGTCTGATGAGGGTTGCTGAAGTACTTACAGTGCAGCTGTGGTGATCACATCAAAACATGTCGCAATTTTTGCGTCCATTTATTCTGACACATGAAGGCAACATCCACAGTCAGAATACTGCCTATCAAGCTGAGCGGTTGTTTTCACATCATAGGAGGTGCTGTCAATATTTGAAATGCTGAAACTTTAAAAGAAAAAAAAGAAACTTTCAGAGAGCACTGACAGGCCTGATCCAGGCTAAGTGATTTAAGGTTACTGAGTTACAAAAGGCAAACTTTGCTGTGTTAAATAATAAGTCCATCCATTAGCTATACCATCTATCATTTTAGGGTCATCAGGGGCTGAAGTGAGAGGTGGGGTACATTCTGGACAGGTCATCAGTTGATCACAGGGCTGACTTATAGACACCAACATCTTTCCACACAGGCAATTTAAAGTTGTGAATTAACCTAGACTGCATGTCTTTGGACTGTGGGAGGAGAGAGTGGGTATTACAACCAGGACATAATATACAGCCTCATAATATAAACCTCAAGTTTGCTTGGAACATTAATGTTGCAAAATTTAAGGATGTTGTGTGCTGCGCCAAGTGGATGCCCAGTATGCTGCTAGATTGGAGACAGTGGCACGACAAAATGTTCCATCAACCACTTCACTGCTCTCAGACATAAATGAAAAGAAAAAAAAAGCATCAACATAAAACATGCATGAAGGACAATTAGAATCAAAAAAACAGTTCAGCATCTCTCTGCGCAGCTTTTTCTTCACATTTCAGTGATATTGTACGACTGATGTTTACCTGCTATGCATATGTGTTTCCCTATTAGAATGTAGTGGGTGAGAATTTTGAAGTCCAAGTGTTGACAGGCGTCAGCAATTAGTCTCAATATGCATGCCGCTGACTACCAAGCTTGTTCTGCTTTCATTCCTAGGAAACAAATTTAATCTAGACACAAATAAATTGCCAGAGTAATTACTTGTGAGTGAGGGTTGATGTGTGCTTCACCAATTGAATTAGTCAACTTAGCAAGAAAAGCCACAGAAAATAATAAATGAAGACTCAAAAGAAAAAACATATCAGCATATTAAAATCATTTATTGTGCTCCAGAAGAGTAATTACTATTTAACCAGAAAGAAAGACAAGTGACAAATAATCTACATTACAAATGCCAGACCAGCTCACATAGTGCCCCCCGTTTCAAATGGCATTTGAAGAACAAATCCACATTTAGTTTCCAGACTGCTAGCAAAAACCTCTCAGGATGAATCTGAGGTTTGGTTGTTGTCATTTCTGCTGCGTTTTGAGGTTAGAAAATGGCATGTTGCGTTACATTCATTCGCAGTGCTCATTCCTCCCCTCCCTCTCTGTCCTGTACACTACAGCACAGGCTGACCATCGACCACAGTCAGGACAGATTTACACTGGAACAAAAGTGAAGCGTCCCCCTAGAACAGGGTTTCATAAGTATCTTCAGTCCCAAACCGTGTGGATTCATACTCATTTTGCTTACTGGCTCATTAAAACATACTGGTGTTGGGATTCAACAGAAATGACTGAAGAAATGCTACCTGGATTGGTTCAGATTTCCCCTCTTGGACACAGCTTTAAACGGAGGGTAACACTGGATGGGAGTCATTCTCAACTGGAGGCATTCTTGGACTATTTTCTTACATAAATAAATCCAAATTCAAGTCTCATTTAGGACAAGCCAGATGTCACATGACACACACGCACACACATACACACACAAAACAATAAAAACAACAGAATATTCAAAATTTTAACACAAAAAGAGAAATTAGGCACATTGCAGAATTAAACACTGATTGATAAAGATGTGTACAAGCCCCAGTTATAGACAATGGAGAACAGTTTGAACTATTCTCCATTGTCTATCAACAAGATCAGAATAGCAATTGCAATGTAAATGCACTCAATACGAGCGGACACATAATTTTACAAAGCAGGCGTTTTAAAGTTAATATCTCTGCCACAGACTCTGTGTCTTTTGGGTGTTCTACCAAACAGACACACAGTGTTGACCCAGTCACTGTCCTCAACATGACCACAGAATCTTGAGACAATATTAGTTTTCAGTCAAACAAACACAAATTCAGTCACAAACCAATGTAATTTTGAACAAGGTGAGAAAAAAGGTGGGTGATTATGTTTTTACAGTCCAGTGACTTTAAACAAAAAGGAAAAAAAAAAGAAAAAAGTTCCCTGTTAAAATTGCCACAGCATATAAACAGTATAAAAGCTGCAATCAAATTTTAGCTTCTTTTCATATTTTATTTGCTGGTTTAACTATCCAGTCATGTTTTACTGTTATTAGTTCTTAGTTTAAAGGCCTAATGTTTCCTCTATCACTGGGCAGGTGGGTGAGGAACCATCTTTAAAAAGAGCTGTTAAAAGAATGCTGGGTTTCAGCAGAGAGAAAAAGAGAGAGAGAGACTTTTTGTGTGCCTTGATGGTGCAAATCCAAATGCTCTATTTTGTCAAGAATAAGATCCTGGGAAACAGTGAATACTTTTAAACAGGCTTCCTCGTGGGAGCCTAGAAACCATTTGCCACATTTCTTAGTTCATTTCCTTTTTATACAATTCCAGTTTTTGTCTTCTGCATGTTGCATTACAGCGGTATATAATTACTCCCTTTTCTACACAGGATTACCTTTAGTTGAAGATTCAGACATCTGGGGGGAGGATTACAATACAATTTGCCTCATTTTAATTTAATCACAGTAAGAAGTGAGCTGACCACGGTCTGAAGTTATTTAATCATAACAGTTCAGCTCATACGTCACATCTAAGACCTTTCTATACAGTGGCAAATAAGTAAGTTGAGATGTATATTGATTTCATTCATCAGTAAATTATATTTGCTACAACCAGAATTCACTCCTTTCATCTCATTTCATAATATCAACACTTTCAAGACAGCTAATTGCAGAGTTGCTTATTTTGTAAATGGGTTAAAAATAATTACTGTATTTCATACAGAGATTTCTCTCTCTCAGTGGTTTCTCATGATAAACTGTAGTTAGCCCTAGTGCGTAATGTCCTAGCCCTTTACTCAAAAGGATATGTTGTAAATTAAAATGAGTTGAGGTTTGCTCAATTGATTAATAATGTTAATGGTACTCAGTGTTTGATGAGAAAGTTCCAGTATTAATGACATCTTATGTGCTAGAAGCACGTGTGTACAGATAAACAGAAACACCGAGCATGGCTGATATTTCTAAAACTTGCAACAGTGCATATCAACATTTGTGATAGGAATGCACAATAAAAAAAGCAATGCAAAAGAGAGGAGGGAAAACAAGATAGACAACAGCAGAAAACAACACAAGTTTCCAAACATAAAAAAAGGTTTTGCAAATATTTATGAGGTAGGAAATGTATTTTAGATGTTTGTTTAGACCGTAATGATTATGTATTTTGTTGGAAACAAAACAAGGAAAACTTCGAAGAGCACCCTCAAACTGAAAAATACATAATGTAACTATCATGGACTGTATATCAGGGATATAATATATGTATACGTCGCATTCAATGGCTCAAATTAGCTGAGACGCAAACCCTAATGAAACTGAACTATAAAACTGAATCTGTGGGGATTTGCTCACACCCAGAGCCATGTGGCCCTTCAAAGAACTGCAGTCTTTGGCAGCTGGCACGTTAAACTTAACCTTATTTTTTCATGCCCAGAGGTTTCAACTTAAAGTGTCGACGAGAAATCACTGACATTGACATCTAAGCAGACACTAAGCTAGTGATTGTTGAAATGTTAATCCCCACCCCCAACCCCCCACACGGGGCTGCATGTAGAGAGCTAATTATATCGGGCCTACTTGAAATGTCTAAATGTCAGATGCTTTGTTTGTTCAAGAAGTTCAAATGAATACATGTGGTACACTGGATGTATTCACCAGTGTGTCCATTGGGCCAGCATACAAGGAATCTGGTAGCTGGTGACTCACCCAATCTATGAATAGCAGCCACTAGTCATGGCTGGCCATATCTACCGTTTTATTAAAAGGAGCTGGATGCTGTCTCTGTGGTCGAGGAGGGTATGCCTGCCATCTTTTCCTAATGCTTTGTATTTTAAATTTCACAACTTCTCAATCATCAGGGATGCTGTGGCTCGGTGGTGCTCCAATCTGTCACGCTAAGGTCTACTGTAGCTGACTCATTTGGTGCAGCTAGCTCAAGATTTAATCAATTTCCCAATGTTCTATTTTCTGGTCTGCATATGTGAGTTTTCAGAGACATATGTGATGCTGTCTATACTTCTCTCAATCTGTACAGCCATGGTTGGGGTCATCCCGTGTTTTTGGAGTTGCACTTTCTCACTAATGACACTGTTTTAATTTGTTTCTGTTACTATCCTTCTCCTCTGTCAGCTGCTAGGCATGTTAAAGCTATTTAATGCATTTCCTCACTTATATAACAGTCGTTTCATGAGTCATTTCAGCACCTCCTGTCCGCAACAGCTTTTTAGTCTGTCCATGCAATTTTAGATCCTCAAGCAATCCAGCAGTACTGTTTGTTCTCTGTGAGAAAACTGGGAATGGCCTATTTGTGTTTAGTCACCACACATGCTAAATCTATTTTTTCCACCCTACATTTTAATCTTTATAGCCCCTAGACAACTAACATTTTTTAATTCAAATGTGTCAGGTTCTGTCCAGTACTTCTCTCTCTTTCCTCATGCTACAGTTGGCTCACATTTATCATCATCAATCAGACAACTGAACACATGGCAAGTTATTAATTAGCATTCATCCTCAGCTGTCAGCTACTTAGCATGGCTCTGCAATTGTTTGACTATTTACCCATCACTGCAATTAGATGTTTAATTCAATGGGTGATCCCTGCTTGGCCCCATATGTCATTTCACTTGAGAGTAGTCCTTGAATTGAGTGGGTACTCACTGATATACTATCCCATTACAGTACCTGTGATATGTTCATAGATTGAGGTACTTATTCTTTTTATCAGCAGCATGTTACTGATCTAGTGATGAAGGGACAATATTTTTTACACTGTGATAAAATAAATAATTTGTGCACGCCTACGTTGTGTAACTAAAATGATTTAATTTCTCTTTGAAGTGCCACTGTGATACTGCAAATTTAGACCTTAAAAAGAACAAAAGGAATCAGGGGTGCCTTGAAGTGCAATGTAAGAAAAAATTCAGAAATGTTGTGACCCACACTTTTTGGTAAGATGAATTTTACATGATATAAATAGGGGGGTTGTGGCCCTGCAACAGTCTAATGCTGCAATCAGACAACACAAAGGTTTTGTATTTTGAGATGGCAGTTTGCAGGTGATTATACTGTTAATGTTGTGACTTGACAGAGAAACATGGTAGACTACACATTGGACCATGACCAATCATTGCTTTTTCACAACTTGCTTAAGCCAACAACAACCATTTACACATCTTTAAGTTTGCTATGTTTACAACTGTGTGAGGAGAGAGCACATACTAGTCGTTTTGCCGTCACGTCTTTATGTATCTTGCAGTAGTCTTCAGAATCTGAGCTTACATTGTGTAGTCTGCTCCTGGCATGGCAGACATCTGGAACCATGTGAGAATTACAGTCTCTATATTGGGAACATATTGGTCATTATATTGTCTTGAATGGAAGGGATTTTTGTTCTCATCAAAATGTTCTCAGTACTCAGTAGGTTACCCAGCCAACAACAGTGTTTCATTTTCATCCAAGTTTCCCCTCTGTTTCTTGTTTTTCAGCCATTGGCTTGGTTCAGAGAAGCCCGATCATGTTGCTGTATATAGGGGTCTAATAAATTTTGAGCGTTCTAGCCCACATACAATATCTTGAATCGATACCAACACACTTGGAAAGCCCAGACCGAATAATTCAGCACATGGCTGTGTGTGAAGATGTTTGCACACATGCAAATCATTTGCATAATGCATTGCGGCTGTTCCCAATCAGACACTGGCAAGCTGAGTGCTACTGCTAGAAAGCTAGAGGCCTGTCCATACAATGTCAGCAGACTGAAACTGACTTTTTTTAATTTTGTTGGCTTGGTTGTACAGAAGAAGGTATGACAAAGATGATGTGTGATAATAGTTTTGGAATCTGCCTCTTGTTATGTTTAAATCAAAGATCAAGCCCTGGTGGTTAATTTCATCCAGAGAAACAATCATGAGCAAACATGTATAATTGGTATATTAAATGTAAATACTATCCAAAAAAGCAACATTTACTCCAATAGACTAGATTATTCTCCTCCCATCCAGCTTGTCTAACACAATGTTACATGGGGTCACAGTAGTCTGCACTCATTATTTTGAATGACTGCACAGCGTTTGTGAGTGAGCCAAAAGGGGCAGGATGTATTCTCACAACTGAGGCCTCGACACATCTACACTTTAGTGAAGAGAAAACAGGGAGTCAGATGTTTCAGCTTACCAAGTGGCGTCTCTGCGCCAGCATACAGATCTGAGCACAACAGTTGAGGGCATTCCTCTCTGTCTGTTCTAAAAATCACCACTTTATCCCCACAATGACTGCAAACTCTTAAGCAAATGGATCCAACTGCAGTCTGCTTCGCTGTATGTCACATTCCTACCCCAGTGGCTAACATCGTTAGCTGCCGAGGCGTCACTGACCTAAAGATGTTAGCAGTGGTAGACAGCCTTTCAGGAGATGGTAAACGGGAGGTGGTGTGGCTGGGAGGGGAAACCATTTTGCTCAACAGCCCAACCTGTCAAGTTCAGTGTAAAAGATGTGACAGAAGAAAATCTCTAGTAGAAAAAGAGTGGAGCTGGAGGGGAAAAAAGAATCTCTTTAAGTAAGGTAGAGGGATGGACATGGGTCTACAGGAGGCCTGTTTACATCATTCTAACAACACAATGCACCTCCAAAGATGATCAGCCTTGATTGAGAATGAAAACTACGGGAAAACTGCAGCATGGGAATTGACCTATCCTGACCTTAGCTTTGTCCCATCCTCCTCCTGTGCATTTCCAGAGAGATCAACCCTGTGAGATCTGTCTGTGCTTGGCCTCTGACTTGTATTAGTCATGTATAGGTAATTCATGTATACAGCTCTACTGAACCTGACTGGAAAAAAGAAAAGAAAAGCTACATAGCCCAGAGATTTACTCCTCTACCCTTCATTTCTTTGGGCCACTGCATCACTCAGTCAACACACTTTCCAATTAAAGAAAAGAAACATGGGTAACGGAATAAGCAGTGTAGGTAATTACTTCTATACAGTAAAGTGGTCCAATAGGTACAATAGCAAATAACACTGGTTTCAACTGAAGGTACAATAATGAGGTTGATTGATACAGTGTGATGTGATTTGAACACTATCAAAAAGTAGTACCAACACACAGAGTACAAAACTAGTCCTTATATGCCCAGCTCCACTCAAGCTATATTATGTTATGCAAGAAAGTTTTACCATATCCCCAGCCCTTCCCCCTCCTGTCCCCAATTCAAACCCATAACATCCACAACCTGGAGCTGCATTTTTCATGGTCCTGTGAGGGTGTGTGTTTTCCTGTAATCCGATCAGGAAATCCATCTGAAATTACTCCAATGCAAGGGAGAGGGTGAAAATTATTCTTAATAATGACATAATCAGCAGAGCAGCCATTAAGCAGATAAATTGTCATGCGCATCGTGCTAAAATATCCAATTATCCTTTGTCCCCCAGCTCTCGTTGTTGAAGTTGGAACTGCCAGAAAGCCAGTAGGTGGATCCACACTTTCCATTGGTTCAGTCCTGCTGGCAGGTTTGCAGTATTGGCCCTCCCAAGAGAAGAGGGCTTAAACAGCCTTGGTGCTTAGTGTACAGATCTAGATATGTAAAGAGCTTTTATACAATAAAGTTGATCCCAATCCTCAAAAATAAATGAATGAAAAGTATCTATGACATTTTTTTCCTCAAATTGATTCCATTGTGCATACAGGGTTTCTTTTTCCTTGATATTGTCAGTCCTTCTTCTCACAATTGTTTTTTGCCTTATCTTACATAGCCTCCATTTATGAAGTTAACACATGCCTAAATCTACTCTGTGCCCCACAGAGTAATCTGCAGTGCGATGCCAAAGGAAAACAATATGTTTTCTTGCTTTTACAAAGTGCTTCCCTCTTTTCACCTCCAAGGCGTGTCTGATGCTCTGTTCTGCTTCCAGATAATACCGTCAAGCAGTCATTTGTCAAAAGATCCCGAAGGCCATATCTGTCGCTAGAAAGAAAAAGTAGTTTACTGTACCTTGTTTTGCTGCAATATCAGAACAAAAATAACGATAAAAAACATCCTCCTCTTTGTTTTAGCTTGTGAGGTTGTTTTTGTTCAACCCTTATTTGTACTTTTTTCTTCTTGTCTTTTATTTTTCTACAAAAACATAATTATTCTTTTTTTCTTTTTTTTTTACGCCGGTCCAACCCCCCAGAAATCCCTTGACTATATTCCCTCAGGTATTAACAGGGTGTTGTAGAATCCCAGTGTAATTCCATGGGTATCTGGCAACTCCAGGCTAGCATTTCAGCTCCTGACATATCTGTGTTTGTCAGCATGTCAGCCTTAAGTCCCTGCTGCAGCAGTGGCATTAGCTTTTTGCTTCAGCCATCA
This sequence comes from Selene dorsalis, assembly GCA_900303245.1. Classification (NCBI taxonomy): domain Eukaryota; kingdom Metazoa; phylum Chordata; class Actinopteri; order Carangiformes; family Carangidae; genus Selene; species Selene dorsalis. Next base: position 38,687 of record OMNW01028317.1, read on the forward strand.
GAGTCCTGCCTGCGTCCACAGGGCTATACCCGGGTGGTGGAGTGTGAGTGTGGGTGGGGCAGGGTGTTATTCTGCCCACTGCTGGGGAAGGTGTTGAAAGAGTGGAGAGAGGTGAGCCCCCCCATGGTGCTGGGGATCATGGTTATGGTGTTTGGTGTCATGAGCGGGATGTCATCTGGTGAGCGCCTCATGGCCAGAGTGTAGTCCGGCGGGCAGGCAGTCCTCAGCACCACATCGTGTGGGTGCAGGGAGTCTCCCACCCCCCTGCAGTCCCGGTCCAGGTCCGAGTGTTGTTTCATCTGCAGGGACATGATCTCCTCCTCCTGAGTGTGGGCTATGTCATTGGCGGCACTTCGCTGGGGGCTGCAGCGCCTGTGGACATCATGCCGACGCTTGTCTTTCTTGTAGTAAAGAGCAGCAAAGGCCAGAATGTTGAGGAAGAGCAGGGACGCTCCAACGGCGATGGTCACTGACAGCTCAGTGGAGTAGTCACGCTGGTCTACCAGGTGTGGCTGGTTGTGGCTGTCCTGGGTCTCGGTGGGAAATGGAGTTGGGTTGGGCCGTTTGGTCACCAGAACCTTGGGTTTTGGGGTACGATTGGTAGCCTCAGGTGGAGGAATCTGAAAAAACCAAGAACAATGGTCAATATGTAATTGATTTACTTGATACAGTTTCATGTATTTGTGCATCTGATTTCCTTGGGAAAGAAAAGCATCTGTAAATGCAATGGAAGTTCAATACAGATATTTAGTTAAAAGGCCAAGCTATATTAGCTATGATGCAATTTTACAGATCGAAAGACTTGATCCTTAAAGGGATAGTTCAACATTTTGGCAAATTCGCCCATTGCCATAATCCCTATAGTCATAGAAGTAGGTTCACTACCTTTAATTATAGGTGCATGTTGTTTTGAGATCCGTGGGGCAGAGCCGTGAGCCGCTCAGAGCTACACTATGGAGGCTAATGGAATTTTTTTGTTTCCCTCATCAAACTCATCAAATACACAATCCAACAACTCCAAAACACTCTAGTGGACAAGTTGTGACCTGCACATTCACCACACTATGAGATAACAACGGAAAATTACAAGACAGAGTTGCTTTCAATGTAAATGCAGAGACTGCTTGCTGAAAAACTGCCCCCGACGGGAACGTGCATCAGCGGTTTTGCATGAATTTACCTCAAAAACAACTCCGTCTAATTAAAGGTAGTGAACCTACCCCTGTGACTGTAGGGATTATGGCAATGGGCGAATTTGCCAAAATGTTGAACTATCCCTTTAAGCACCATACAATCATGTCTTCTTCACATTTCAAACTACTACACAGGAAGTTATTTTTCACAGGCAAATGTGATAATACCATGGATGAATTACTACCAACCTTTGTGGTGGTTGGGATGAGCTGAGTGACCTCATTGAGGCTGTGTAGATGTGGAACCAGTTCCAACCACAAGTTCACCTGCAGAAAAGAGAGAAAATACAAATGAAGCAATATCTTGATCCAATAATAGGAAAACACTGATTTCTTTATACAGAGTTTGGCTGGAGTCTCTGAACCTAACATCAGTAATCCTGCATGAGTGGTTTCCCAAAGATAGGAACTATCTCTGTTAAAGGATAAGTTCTGTTTTTTGCAACCTGGACTTTATTTCTAGCATAAAATACATTCATTTACTCACAACTTTGGTGTAACTTGGAGTCCTTCGGACGATATTTAGATCCATTCGAGATCCGCGTATATCTATATAACGGGAGTTGTTGGAGCATCGACAGTGCAGCGTCTAAATAAGACATTATCTGCCGTGAAACTCGTTCATTTCACCAATATTTTATTATGAATCACCAGTACTATTCCCCTGTGAGTTCAGAGCAGCTTGGAGTTGCTTTGTTATTGTTATTGTATTGCCCTGCGGTGGCGCACGGCAGTGACGTCATCGAAGTTGAAGGTCAGTGAAAAGCCGTGTAAAATGACAATAAGAAGGCAACTCTGAACCGCTCCATACTCTCAGGGAATAATACTAGTGCTTCATAACAAAACATTGGTGAAATGAATGAGCTTTGTGGCAGATAATGTCTTATTTAGAGGCTGCATTGATGATTCCCCAACAACTCCTATTATATGGATATACGCGGATCTTGAATATAAATATCGTCCGAATGACTCCAAGTTACACCAAAGTTGTACGGGTGATTAAATGAATGTATTTCATGATAGAAATAAGGTCCAGGCTGCAAAAAACAAAACTTCTCCTTTAACTGTGGGCTTTCCACACTGTGACAGTGGCACAAAAATAAATAAGAGGGTTGTCTGTTTATTCTATCTGTTGCCAGAACTTGAAAACAGAGCTTGAAGAGGTAATTAAGTAATTGCTACATTTATTATTATCCAAGAATGAGTTTTTAGGGATTATTTTTGGCATGCATTGCAGATGGTGAATATTATATCAGCCTCACACACTTTGTAAAAGTTCCATGTGGCCAATAGGTTGCGTTATTTTGGCAGCCTGTTGCACACCAGGGTATTATGCAAGGTGGGAGGCAGGGCTATACTACACAGCAGACAGTGTATCTCTCAGCTACTGTCACCAGAGTATTAAAAGTTGATCGGTCACTAAGAGCAATAATTCCAATCGACTGATCAAGTACTTTTAATGAAAATTGGCTGATAATGATCAGTGGCTGATGAACTGGGGCATCTCTAACATCAACATTCAAATTAGCCCCATATTATCCTCAGCTGCAGTGAATTGGGAATGGAAGAGCTACACTGCAGAAGTTGGAATAAAAGAAATTGAGCACAATTAATATGCAATTATGACCGTTATAGATCAGGACACTTTCTAGAATTGCAAGGTAGGTTGTAAAGTAAGTACTGGCAGTAGTTGGTGTTGGTATATGCTGATCAAATAATCTTAAATTATCCTACTCCAGAGCCGTGTAGCTGTGCCACAGGGTTTACCATTGCAATAAACCCCAGTATAAGGTGAGCAAACTTCATGATATCAGAAAAACTGTAGACTGTACCTTGTTGGCACGGTAATGCTCTTTGACCCGGGGCTTCAGGCCGATGTGCAGGTAAAGCTGGTCTTTCTGGTTGTAGCGTGTCCATGCCACTTCCTCAAAGCGATTGGGCTTTGTGTGGATGAACTTGGTGTCTTGAGGGACAGGCTGGTTTGGGTCCCTGAGGAAAGTTAAAAGGGAAAGTTTTCAGTGAAATAATACAGAGAGGTGACATCTGAGATGGTTTCATGGCAGATACAAGTCCATTTGACACTGCAATGACAGATATGTTTTCTCCTCTGGACAATGCAGTCCTCCCCTGGCCAGTCGGTAACAGTTATTCATCTAGTGTTTGTTTATTTGAGAGGGCAGGAAGGACTACAGCTAAACTAAATTTGAAGTGGACCTTTTGAGACAATTTTTATTTTGACCCAAGTACAGGATCCCCCTCAGGCTAATCAGTGTAATTATGAAAATATCGGAAAGTGGGGGTGAGATGCAGCCTCAAGGTTTCATCAAATTTTAATCAACAGTGTCTGAGATATCATACCTGCTAAAATGAAAAAAAGGTCAAAAGGGGTATTATTACTCAGATGATTAGTTTTCTAAGGATTCTGATTGAATGAGAAGATCTTAGCATGACAGAAAGTTTTATCCAAGTGGCACAAACATGTCACACATCAGTTTATATATTATACAGTAAACATCTGTCAGCCAGTACATTATGTGTGTATAATTTGGACATGAAAAAGTCTTCCAGCCAAGCAATGAATATGTTTTATTTTTGTAAAGTTAGAAGTCAACCATGCTGATAATTCCTGAAAAAGTACACGCTTCAGTAGTGACTACAAACCAAACTGAGAACAAGGTACAGAGTAGCGTTAATCTTACATACCTTATCTATCCTTATATCTTCTTTTTTACCATCATTTAGTTTAGAAGTAAGACAAAATAACACAAGGATGGCTGTAAATGCAGGTACACCCCATATGAACAGCCTTATATTTCACATATACCGAGGAGTTTACAGGGTATATTCAGCATGTGATCCCATGTTAAATACACCCACTTAGGCTTAATCTCTGCAGAACAGAGCCAGCCATGTGAGGTAGGGATGCCCATTCAGACTCACTGAGCGCCCCATTGTCTGAGAGTGGCATATGGAGCCAGCCAGACTTCATCAGGAACACGCTTAACCATTCAAATTGGTGGCATAAATCTCCCAGGTACCCGGCATTCCACGTCAATTTGAGGTTATATATGTAGATCATTAGTGCCTCTCTGTTTCCCTCAGGGCTACTGGGCAGCGCACAGAAAGCCAGTGTCCTGCCATTACACTCTTGAAAAACAATTACCACCATGACAATATGCTGCAAGGCAACATGAGACAGAAGAGAGGAAAAAATGAGTTTTAATTCTGTCCTACTGAGTATGTTGCTCTTCAGGCTATGACCATTAATTAAAAATGTATTTGATGATATGTGGGGCGTATCTGCGTAGAATACCAATTACACTCTACTATAAAATACAATAGTACAATTCACTAATACCAGTAATCACGACAGAGAAAACACAATTAACATTCAATTATCAATAAGTTTGCGGTCTTGTAAGAGTAGGTGCACACTGATTGGTTCATTTAAGAACGACTTTAAAAAATGGTTTAAATGACCCTGTGCCTGTCTTTTTATGGAAACTTTGTACGGGAACATGCTGAAACATGTAAATCAGGTTTTTCTACCAGAAATGACTGGACAGCAGTGCAGGACTATCACAGTCTTCTAGGCCTTTAAGGAGGGTAAAACATATGCACTTAAGGCTAGTGTGAGAAAATGTCATTTTGAGCACATGGGAAAGAACAAATAAGGAACTTGGACAAAATGGTGAGGAGAAAGAATGACAGAGAGCAGATGGCCCAAAAAGTTTGATAGTTTGAGTTTAATTTGATAGTTTTGAGGGTAGAGGAATAAAGTGTCAATTTTGGGTCCATAAAGCCATAAATAAGCCATAAATACGGGTGCTCTGATCAATTGGCGACCCGATTGGCATCAGAATCAATCAGAGTTGTCATTTCAGTTGATCAAAAGAGACAATTAAAAATCCACAGCTGACATGGCGTAACCGAACAAATCAAATCAGCACGTGAACTGCCTCTGCAGCAGATGGGATAGGCCCTACCATCACAACCTTCTGAGCTCTTACTCTGTTTTCTACTGCAGAAAACAGCAGAGACTGACCACGATGTGAAAACCTCCAAAGCAACACTGCTGGAAGCAAGAGGAGGTTCAGTGATATTAAGACCGAGCCTCTGTACACCATCGCTAGAGTCCTCCATCCGAGGTGAGACCATCGTTCACAAATTCTCTCTCTCATTCTCTCTCTCACTCTCTCTCTCTCTCTCTCTCTCTGCGTGTGTGTGAGAAAGTGAGAGAGACAGAGGAAGAGAGAGAAGTCACAGGAATACTGAATTTAAAAGTTACTTTTTCAACACTAGTGGCCTGCAAATAAAAAGGGATGTCAATTCATGATACTCTATAATCTCTTCATTTAATTATGTTTAATATGCAGTGTTGAGAATAACTTAAATTAATGAATAATTAGTGCTACACTATAATGAAGAAGCTTAGAGTTCAAAAAGACACCATGTGATCGGTATCGGTATTTCAGAGATCGACCTTAGTTAAGATAAGCAAAAGTTGGATGCAAACATAATAGACATCCTCATTGTTATATGCATCGTTATTGATCATTATTATAGCAAAATAGAAATACTCAATCGTCATAGGTTGTATGAGCGTACAGTAAGTTGTGAGTGTGAGTTGCACTGATTTGGTCTTGCTTGAACTGTAGTCGTAGTGAACAGTACATTTGAACTAAGATAACAGGCTTCATGAAGCTACGATAAGTAATGTTCCACTCCATGGGGTTAGCATACAGAGAATTATGTCTATTTGATTTTGGGAGCACCATGTGTCAACATACCCTGTCTTGGCAAAGTTTGTCCAGTAGGTCATGACGACAGCACTGAGCATCACATCGTTCTTGGAGAAGTTGCAGGGAAACAGCTCTGTGGGTCCAATCATTGGCAGGCCAAACACATATGGGATCTCATCTCCATGTGCTGCGTCTGCCCACGGTGGTACCTAATGAGCAGCAGATGAATCAGTATTATCACATTTATGTGACAGATACAGGACATAAAATGGCATTATTTTGTTGCCGTCACACAGTGTCGACACGCACAAGCACAAACTGATCAAAGACACTGGAAAAATGCATTATTCTTTGAGAGAGATGGGGAAATTAGATATGTTGTTAATATTATTTTGCCCACAATATCTGGCCCATTATTCAGTATATTACAGAGAGAGATGATGAGAAATAAAGGGACTGCACAGGCAGAGGAGGAAAGCTTTGAGCTGAATTCTAAACAAAAAAGTTGAAGTACATGTCACTAGTTGTAGCCTATTGTGGGGACTTAATCACCACTCATCCCTTTCATTCCGGACTAAATAATTAGCCAGTATAGCAGTGTTTGTAGAAGGCAGTTTCACAAGTAAAACTAGCAGTAAGGAGTTTGAAAATCAATGCTAGTCACTTGGGGCTAGATAGTTGATTCTAATATTGTTACTGGAATAAACAGGCCTTGTTATTTTCCACCATCTGTCTTAAAGTGACAAAATAATTAAGCAGATATCTTCCTAAATCGGACAAGAAAGTAACCTTTCCTGTAATGGTAGGCTGACTGCTTCTAAGTGATTGTCTTGCTGGTTTACATTAATTAAAAAAAACTGTGCACTTCTTGTATCAAGTGATGTGTACAAATGGAACACAATGTAAACCTCAGAGGCAATTGCAAACAAAGACGAGGTAGACACATAACAAAGAAGCTATTTTGCTCTTGATGGCAAAAGCTGAGGGAAAGACATGTCCACCTGATTTGAGGAGAGTTAAACTCCGTACACCATGTTTTCCCTGTATTTGCTCTACTACAGACAAGCACTCACCTGCTCCGTCTGACAGTGGTGGTAGAAGGCATAGAAATATGTTGGTGACCCAAAGCTAGAGTGCAGGTCAGCTGTGGCAACAGCCGGCGCCACCCACTGGTGATCAGTGAACAAGGCCAGCAGTGTCTTCCGGCGAGTCTCTGGGTTGTGCCTATCAGCCCAGTCAGTGTACATGAACTTGATGGTCTCCCGAAGGATGTCTTTACCCTCTGGATAACCATACAGATCATCCACAAAGCTGGACACGGCGTAGTCAAAGTCATTAGCCTGGACGCCATTTTCGTTGTCCACAATAAGCTCCACAAACTTAAGGCCCTCGCCCTGGTTCACTCCCAGCATGATGTCATAGTTGAGGAACTCACCTGGAAAGAGAGTGAGCAGATGATTGAGAAAAATACTAATTCAGAGCCTTGTTGGAGATTGCTCCTTCTCAAGCAAAGTAAATGAATACCTTGCTCCATGAGTATCTGAGGGTCATCAGGGATAACATCTCCATCGATAACAGGTCCAAAGGCAATGTGGTAGCGGGCTGGCTGAATGTCTTGATCCACCAGCTCCTTGTAGTGTTTTCTCTGCAGGCACGCGACAAGCTCTACGGTGTCCTCCAGGTTACAGCCCACCTTATGGGCCAGCATCCTGGCATACTTTGCTGGCTGAAAACTGACGGCCCAGCTGGACAGAGCTGTGCCACTCTGGGCGATTGCCCTCTGGAATAGGCCTAGCGAAGAAAATGGCAGACAGACAATGAGGAAAGAAAGAAACAAACAAATTGTGATAAGATCAAACAGTATAAGCTGAAGCCACCGAAACCTGCACAGAAATACATAGTGTCCCGACTGCAACAGACTGAAGAGGAAATTAAATAAGAATCAGTGTCAGTGAGGTTAACAGGGTCACATGACAGATGGAGGGTAGTTTGTGGTAGCCATGCTTGCTTGTGTAGTTATACTGTAGGAAATGGATCAGTGAAGAGACTTCATTTGTTCCCTCTCCTTGATTTACATTTGACAAAGCAAGGCAGGACTGTTTCATTGTAAGTGTGATAATTGTCGTATCACAATCCTAACCTTGGCCAAAGGCTTTGTTGGGTAAACCTAATTACAGACTTCACGCTCTGTAGGCCCAATATCCACCCCAACTACCTCCTAGCACATCTGCTGATGGTGATGAATGTAGCGCTTCATTCAGTGATTTAAAAAAAAAGGAAGGAAAAAAAGAAAATTAAAAAAAAATTGATTCCCACTGTCATCCAACTGGCATAGATGTCACCACAGTATAACTGGAGCAACAGATTAGAAGAGATCTAGGAGAAAATGTTGAAATATTCATACAGACAGTGTAGAGTTCAGAAAACCCCATTATAAGGATCAATTACAAATTCATTCCATCCTTTATTTTTCACTTAAACAATCACTGCCAATTCTACCAGCCCTGGTCTATTGTCCAGGAAAAATGATTTTTACCAGCTCAGCCAAACAAACATGAATTTCCAATAATGAGTTTACTGGAACATGATCAGTCAACTCCACAGCAAGTTTGTCTTTCAGTGTTGTTTGCTAAAGACTACAGTGGCAGGACAGCTCTTACCAAACTGCCAAGCCTATGGAATTTATTGAAAAATAAAGACTAAAATAGGATCATCTTTCAAATGTTGATACTGATCATTCCATCATGTAATATTTCATATGTTTTATTACCAATTCTGTGCATTGCATGAGCATGATGATTTTAGGCAGCCTATTTTTAGTTTCGTTGCTGACCTTCTGACTGGGTTATGTGTCCTGCAGGGCAGAGCTTTACATCTACAAGTTTGTATTTATTGTGTTTTACATAAACAGCACAAGGCCAAACACCTCACAATGAGTCAGGTTACCTTCATGCAAAACATGCAGAGCTTATTTATTTCATCTCATAGTAGTGATATGAAAACAGCAATATTTAAGGTACCATTTCACAGTTGTAGATGAAATCAAAAGCAGTTTCTCTCTACACCAGCATACACCAGCAAATCTCAATTCAGACATAGATAATATATAATTAACCTTTATAATCGGAATAAAAAGAGGAATGTGTCTGAAAACAAAATTATTTCAACTTTATGGCCAACAGTGTATTTACATTTAGCCAAAACAAGTGAAAACAGTTCTTGTGAAGTTCTTATAAACTCTGCTGAGTTCCATCAGCATCACTGAGGTCCACATAGAGTGCTGCATTCATACTTAAATCTACACAAGGATCCAATGCAAATTCACAGTAACTTTGATTCTTCACCTTTGGTGGAGTTGCTCCACCGGTTGCCCTCGGAGTAGTGAGACAGCGTGAGCAGGTTTACGCAGGAAGCTCCAGCACCTGAGCCGAACACGGTAATACGCAACGGGTCTCCTCCGAAAGCTGCAATGTTCTCACTCGTCCAACGCAGAGCCTGAATCTGGTCCAACAACCCATAATTCCCTTTGGCTGCCTGGTCACCTGTACTCAGGAACCCTGCACAAGAGGACACAGAACAGAGGTCAGACTTATTTTAAATTGTAGTTAGTGTCTTAACCAGAAGGGACCAGTAACAATAATATTACTTCACATTAACACCTGGCATAAAAAGAAATAATTGTATAATTATTTTTAGTGGCGAGAGAGAGAGAGAGAGTGTACTAACACACTTCAGA
>OMNW01028317.1:55325-67157 GCA_900303245.1 Selene dorsalis
AACTGACTTTACCCCCCGCCACATAAAAACAGTGTAACTGCTCTGGCATGGGAGGCCAGTAAGCAGTGACAAGTGACAAATGTATGTCTCCAATGTGAACAACAGAAGAGGTAAAATATCGGAGTCATTTTACCTCTGTAATCTGCTAACTAATTCAGCTCCAAAGACAGCTGATGTGAAGAAGTGTGAACGCAATTGTGTCAGTGTTTGAATTTGCATTAGAAAGGCCCAACTTATCTTCAGTAAGTAAACCAATACCACAGACATTAAATGTCAATTTAAATAAAACACCCAGAGAAAGAGAGAGAGAGTAAGAGATAAGGTCTCATCACACAGGCGCAGAGAGAGGTATACGCATGTGTGGAGGTGCGTGCGTGTGTATGAGTGTGCTGAGTCTGTTTATTAAAGCTATCAGATCCCCATCATTCAAACTCTGTCATTATAATCTTTGCACCTGACAGTGGACAAAGAAATAAACTGGTGGCAGTGTGCTTTGTGATAATGAGGAACACATCAGGAATAATTGAATAATACAGATGATACAAAGTTAGAAAAGATCAAACTCCAGCTAAATCAGTGCTCGATATAGCAGATGACAAGACAGACACACACACACACACAGCAAGAGCTGGTTAACATAGCATGTGACAGGCTGTAACTCAACGGTGTCTATTACTGTTAATATTTTATAGAAAACGCTGAATGGGCCCCACTGTCTGACAGACTACAGCTAATACTTCAAACATCAATGTGTAACAACACCTTAGTGTTTATACACACTCCCTTCCTCTATTCATGCGTCCTTTCATTCATCCATCCATCCATCCGTCCATCCATCACTCTCTGTCTGGCTGTGAGTTCATTTACCATGTCTGCTTCCCAGCCAATCAAAACTCCTCTCCTCTCCCTCTCCGTTTCTTCCCTCCTTTCCTCCCTTCTCCGGGTGCAAATCAAATTATGTTGTCAACTTTAAAAATGAAATGAGCCACTGTTCATATTTCTTGTTCTGCACAAACACAAACATGTGTTAATTTGTGTCGCTGCCCTAACAGATTTCCCTGTAGGACAAGCTGGTATAGATTACCTCCTTCTGCCGGGTTGAAGGCAATGAGGGAGTGGGGAGGATTTTTCTGTGTGGGTATGGATGTGATTAAACTGTTACTCAAGCTATTTCAGCCTTGTGGAGCGATTTCATAATAGCCTGTAATTAAGAAAATGTAAAAAAAAAAAAAAAAAAATGATTAGGCCATGACTGCTGCCAGATTATAGCGTCTTCCTCTCCAGAATACACAAAAAATAAAACTTACAATAAGAAAGACAAGAGGACAAAAGCGCAGGTAGAACTCAAGAACTCAGAGCAATACACCGCTGAGACCAAGTTGTTCTACGCCTATTAGATAATTATCCCAATCTACACCAAATGGGGGAATTCACAGATCATACCATTAAAGGCTTGTTACAGAAAAAAAGGATATGAAGATATCCTGAATCCACCCCTTGAACTGAATCCACACCAAAACATATTAAGTTCATTCATGGTCCGTCTCCCATCCTTACACCAGATTATCTGCAAATATGCTCAGTCCTTTTTTTCGTAACCTTACCTAGAAATAAGCTAACAAACTGAGAAAGGTCAAAGATAATGAAAGATATAAACTACCAATCAAGTGAACAAATAGCGCAGTGACTGAAAGTGATATTTAAAAAAAATTGATAACATTAAACTTTGGGACTTAGTGAACTGAGTACAACTCACAAATCAGAGTAGTTTTTGAATTGACCATAAAACTAGACCTGGGACAAATGTCTATTCCATATGCTCTAACTTATCTGCACAAATATGGATTTCAAAAAGGTTCTCCAGTCTGATCTTAAAAGGTGTCTTTAGTGTTTTACCTTCATAAAGCTATACAACAAAAACAGATTAAAATACTGAAGAGTTAAATATGATGCAGCAGATGCACCAAGTATTCAGGATTTAAATCTCTAGTATGAATCACAATTGATTCTCCACTTCCCATCATGCAGCTTTTGTCAGACTCTCACCTGTTAAAGACCCACATCTTAAAACAAACAGCTTTGACACTCCTAGTTTGTAATGGAGGATTTCTGTTAAGTGATATGTTGTCTCCAAGTGTAGACTTGTCTAAATGATCTGATGTAGGATGTAGTTTAGCAGTATTTTAACATGTAATTAATATTATTGCTGACTGTTTTCTAAAGCACATTCCACCATGCTTTACACTTTTAACACATTGACCTTTCTGCCAGCTACATGATACTGTTAATTAAGCTGACATGTAGCTGAAAGTGTTTTGCATACTTCAACTGTTATAATGAGGATCATGACAGTTTCTTTATGCAATAAAGAAGAGTTTACTTTCCAGCTGGTGATGTTTTACAACACAACATACCACTGGACCGCACTGCTATCTTGCAGTAGCTTCGTTCTGTCCAGTAAATTCATGTTATCACAGTAACTCAAGATACTCTAGCTGTGAGATATTCTCAAAGGCTTCTCCTTGATCTGTGGTGGCTTGGATTGCATTACATTTGTATACATCACTACAAAATCATCCAATAATTATAACTGCAAATAGAGAAATTGTACACTTCCTTGATGTAAACACGGTTTTAGGGTTGCCAGGTAACGTCTGAAAATAAATCAAAGAATCTAATCTGGCAGTTTTGCCCATCTGTTGAACTATTTGTTTTTCATATAATTACTTTTGAGGGAAATTGCAAAAGCTTCCTCTAGAGACACCGCATAAATGAGGCAAGTTCATTTATGGCCCTTAAAATAGGAGGTGGCAAGTGTATGTCATGCAGTTGTAATTGCAGGTTAATTAAAAGAGTCTCAAAATGCATTATCATGCTGTGTAATTTATACATGCTGATTTTCATAATCTGCTTGGAGAGACACAATGTTTGCATGCAAGAAAACGTCACTGCATTCTGAGGAAATTGCTGACAGTGCATCATTATAGTCAAACTGCTTTCTAGTAAACAGGTTAGAAACACATGAAACATTACACACCTTTCCTACTCACTTGCTGAAAGTGCTTTTAGAAACATGCAATGGAATCATGGATTTAAACAAAAAGAAAAGAAAAAAAAAAGTTTGAACTTTTGCCAGCTGGTTTGTCGTTGTTGATTGTTGTTGTTCACACAATTGACCAATTGTAAGTAGTGGTGTCTGCCACATCATGCCCCAAAGATCCAGCACCAAGTGAGAGGCAGATGCTGGAAATCTGTCATCACGTTTCACTTAAATGGTGTCTGAGAGGAAAACCTATCTTTTGTCACATAAAATTACTCATTTGAAACACAGACCATTCACAACTGTGTCTTGTTCAAAAGGAAGAAAAAAAGCATTTTGTGCAAAACAGCAGTGGACATCTGGCTATTGTGAATATTTTCATATTTTAGGTCAGTGTTGCACAATTTGGCACTCAGAGAAGTTGCAAAAATAGCTTATATAGTTATACTGGAGTTCAATGGATGTGTGAACAACACTTGGGCAACAAGTAGAAAGTTGCAGTTTGACAAAGTAAACACTTACAAAAAAATATATTTGATAAGACTTCTAGTAAACAGAAAAAAAGGTATAGCAGGGAGAGGAGACAAAGCTCAGCGCGGTGAGAGAGGGTGCGGCTGTGCTACTTCACCACAGGATGGGAAGGAAGGGAAGGGAGGGATGCACACTGCCACAGGCAAAAGAATACAGCGCATGTGAGTGTGTAGTGCTTGTGTGTTTGTACAAGTGCGTATTTGTTTATGCATGACCCGTTCATGTGTTGAGCCCTGATGTGAATGGTTAAGCAGCTTCCTTTCTTAGCACGGGAACATTATTAGCATAGGGGGAGTACTGCACCCCAGAGAGTGAAAGATGAAAACGGAGTGGCAAAAAAGCGAATGGAGGGAGAGCGGAGTGAGAGGTTGAATGAGAAGTGTGAGAGGTAGATGGCAATGTGAGAAAAGGAGTGTGGGAGGTGCTGAGAGAGAAAAAAAGACAGGAGGCAGGCAAGAAGAGGGCACTTGGAACAGAAAATAGCATTTCAGAAAAAACACGGTCCTTGCATTGGAAGTGAAGTCAAATATAGCTGGATAATAAAATAAAGATGGAAGCACAAAGAAGGACAGAGGCAGAGGAAACAGAAGAATAATGCCTCTACCCTTGGATCAAAAGGCTTTGGTGGACTCAGTGAGAATAGGTTTGTGTCTGAGCTATTATATATTAGGAGAGCATTTACCTATTTAAATGGTTTACAACAATAATAATGTACCTGATGAAATATTTCCTATTATATAATATAATATGACCTATAATGTTGAGTAAGATTAGCACCGGTAGAGAGGAGTCATAAATCACAGCACTGTTGGTCCATTGGTCCATCAGGATTTGTTGCACCTGAATGTGACTGACCAGCATCATGTGGATACATAGATTATGTAACTATATCACATCTAACATCTCCATTTTTCACAATCTTGAATGTAGTACACTTTAAAACTCCATGGAAGTGCGCGCTAAAAGTGATGGTCTCTGGTAAACACTCCAATTTTAAAACTAATTTATTCAAATTTAATTTAAATGATGGTAATTCAACTTTTATAGCAACAACTGTTATGAGCACTGTAGCACTTTATAACTTGACTTACTCATCATACTCTTACATTATACCAGTGACCATGGCCAGGATTTGCAATGCTTCACCTACATACTATTTACAGCCTCCCGTTCCATAACCTTGTATTGTATTGTTCAAGCTTATGAATGCACTAGTCTCATTTTGTATTACTGTCTATTTTTTTTATATTGTTTCTGTAGTGTTGTATGGATGTCTTTCATTTAGTGTTACTGTCTGTTGGATTCTGTTCTCTACATGGATATGTTGTGTTTTTGTGGATGTCTTGATCTTTGTGTTTTTGTTCTATGTTTTTTAATGGCCTGAGGTCCTTTTAACATACAGTCCTTAATTACCCTTTGGCTAACACTGGCACATTTACAGAAATGTTCATTAACGTGAATTGTCCTCTAAAAAAAAAAAAATATAGATGAATATCAGAGCGAGGTACTGGCTTAAAGTATTGCAAGCTTTCATTCTAATACATTATTATCATCTCTGGTCTTCAAAGCCACATATAGCACAGACTCTAACAACATGTTGCTAAGATCTGGAGGCGAGTTGGCTTTTAGATATGCATGGCTGTTATAAGGGCAAAATAAGCCGCTTACTGCTACAGTGATGACACTCAGATGGATTCAGGGCCACAGTAAAGAGGAGAAGAGGCAGATTATGTTATCCATGTTATATCTTATATGAGCTGAATGAGACATACTGGGACAAGGTGGGAAAGGAAAGAGGAGGCATGTGGGAAGACAAAAAAAAAGAAAAAAGTGAGACTGAAATTGCTCTCTGCTGGTTCTGTTACCACCATCTTAAGAGATGTCACTGTAATCCATTCACATCAATTCAGTCTGTCAGAGTCTCAGCTGCTGAAAACCTGGACCACATGTTAACTGACACTGATACGCAGTGTGGACACTAACAAAGTAGCTACATGAAGTGTAGTGTGCTTGGGCAGATATATAACATATTTGGAACTCACTTCCACCTTATATACCTTTATCATTTGTCACACTACAGAGGGCAATATTATACTTTTCACTCAGTATATATGTTGACTTCAGTTAATGAACACCTTTAACATTAGCATTCACTTGTCTTGTTTTTGTCCCCCTGATTGGCCCCAGCAAAAACTCAAAAAAACAATCAAACAACCATTTCTGCTGTTTGGTGCTGGCATGTAATGGGTTAATCTGAGCTTTTTTGGTTGATAAAAAAAAACGTCTTGATGCTGCTGTAGGTGAGGTTGATAGGAGCTGGATGCACCAGATGCAAAACCAAAAAAAAAATGAGGCAAGACGGTGGAGTAGACCCAGCACATGTCAGGTAATAATTGTTTGTGCATTGCACACTTTGAGTGACCTCCTTCACGTTGTACAGAACGATTGGTTTTCATTTCTATAATGAAAGTAAATATCGATCAGACCAGGTTTAAGAAAAGATGTTTCAACAATGAGTCCCTCTCAGTCATGAGTAACAGTGATATCTGGGGACATTCACTGCTACACGTCCATGTTTCTCCCTTTATTTTTCCACATCTCTCACCTAGACTCTCTCTCAGTAATCAAACTTTACTGCCGTGAAAGTAAACCCCCATATCGCCTGAAGCAACAGTGCAAAAGATCAACACTTTACATGAAATCCTTTGCCCTCCTTGTATAGCAGTTTTTCTCCATCTTCCTTTCTCCTTCTTTGTTTCTGTCTCATCGTCAGCCTTTCCTGTCTAATGAGACCCAAGCCACCCAAGAAGTGATGTTGCCGTGTGGTCGCCTGTTGCCTCCAGTCATCAGCGGGCTGCTTGGAAATGTCAGCCCGCCCTACTGCACACATGCACTCACACACAACACACAAAACACACACACAAAGACGCATGCATATACAGCTCTCATCTCAAATCCAGCTTCACACATGATGTAATGCTTAATGCTACACAACTTCCTTTTTTTCCATCTTCCTGTTTTTACATTCACATAAAGGTGTGTACCTGTGAATGCACAGATTCCCATTAGCTCTGACTTAGGAAAAAACAACGACAAAAACAAATTTACACACTTACTCAGACTAGTGTAGCAACATGTAACCACTTTAATATCTGCACATAATCACACACAACCACACACCCAGACACACACACACCCACACACACACAAACACACACACACCTTGGTCCAAGTCACCTGATTGGTGGCTGGAGAAAAGGTTACTTGTCCTGATGGAACACTCTGCTCTTTTCTCTATTCTTCTTTTTGTCAATTTGTGTGAGTCTGAGTAAAGGTTAGCATCGCAGAGGCACTTCTTGGTGGTGTTTTTTTTTTTCATTCTTTGGCCTTTACTATTTCTGACTTCACTTGTGTCTCTCAAGTGAGAATCTGGTTTGAACCTCGGTCGGGGATGCTGAAGAAACAAAGGGGGCAAAGGAAAGCAATACAAAGGCCATATATCAAAATGAGACTAAACATCTAAACTAGCGATCGTCACACTGCCTGCTAATGATCCAGCTTCCCACTGTGGAGGGAAAAACTCTGTCATAGATGCTGTATTTAGTTCTGCATAATGCAGCTTTAATTAGCTTCTGTACTGACACTCTGAAGTAGGCTATACTGTGGAGTTTAAGTTAAGGGGCCCACACTTGAAGTGGATTAATACGGCAGGTTAATAAGCTTGACTTTGTGCTATATCACATGAGGATGCTTTCCACACAGTCAGCGTCTGCCATCAGTGTATTAAAGAGAACACTAACACTCATTATCTTTCCTCGCCTTCTCAAAAGAAATACTGCACAGCTGTGATATACAGGGTCCGACGTCGATGAGCAATCTGTGTTGACATCGTCTACATCCTCAAGGTTATCACTTAATGAATCATGTTAATAAATCAAACTTCCATTCACTAGCGGGTTAATTATTCATTGAATCTCTAATAATCTGCTCATATTCAGCAGCAGAAGGTAGCACAGACTGGGTACCTGAGCTTCAGTGAGGAGCAATGCTATAATGTCCTGTCTGTCTGCTCATGGGAAATTGAGTGAATTTCCATGGATTCATTGAATGAATAATCTTGATACCAAACCAGACATGTGGAGGCAGTCATTTGGATATGCATAAAATCAAGGAACACTGGCTGTATTGAAATGAATTTTAAATAATCACACATTAGTTCAACTTGGTTTGGACTGATGCTGACACAGAGCTAAGCATAAATGTATATCACAAGTATGATGATCTAAAGCATCAGGATTTATTTAATTAATTAATTAATGGCAATTTACTATTCATTCCTTTAGTGGACACATATATATTTTCTCCAACTGTACAGTGTAACAACAGTTGAAGCAGCTAGCTGTCATTTATTGTCTTGATGCCAGGTCGCTTGCAATAAGCCATATACGTAAAGTCTATTCAGATAACTGAAGGGATTTCTTCATTTAAGATCTAACCAGCCATCATTCACCAGGTTAAAAAGCTGTTTGACTTCTCTTGTCTCGTGACTGTTGTTACACTATCTTTTGAATTAGGCTTCCATCCTCTGTACCTAAACTTTCATGCTATTAGGGTAATTACACTTGATTCTGCTGTACAAAATCCCAGCCGACTTAGAATCAGGAGTATTTCTTATATTGTGAAATACAAGGGAGCAAAAAAAAAAAAGAAAAAAAGCAGAGGCTTATATTTCCTTTGGCTAGAAGAGGATTATCTGTGTTATACCAGCGCTTATTGTTTGGTTGTAAGATGTCTGGTTGACAGTGCTCTGTAGGTACAGAGAGACCAAGTTTTCAGAGTTGTATAATTTTTCATGTATTGTAGCCTTCTTGGATTTTTTTTCCCTCTTTGCCAAAGGTGTTACTTACAAAGAAATAATCATTTTAAATGAATGTCTGGGTTGAGCATTTACAGTCCTTAATGCTGAAAGGACTGAAAGCACTGTATACTGTTCTTGTGTTGAAACACTGACAATTGTTATGTGATAAATTTGTATTGTTCTCCAACTCATTAAAGAAGAAGAAATGCAGTTTTTAATTGAATGAACTGTTGACTTCATAAGCTTCCTTTAGTATCAGTGCCAGTGTTGCCTTGGTCTGGCAGGCTGTGTTGAGCTGCTGATGTTTCTGTTTTCTATGTTTGTGTGCTACATCATGACACCTAATGTGTTCTCATGGAGCTCTGGAAATGCAATTCAATACACAGCCAGTGAGGGCAGTATGAGCGAGTGAGGTCAGATGCAGTTATGGATCCTACAATTATGGAAAGCCTTGAAGAGAAACTCATGGAGCTTGTCTGCTTGACAAAAGACATTTTTCTTTTTCTGCTGAAATTTCAAACTCAATAGATAGGAAGGAATAGGAAGAAACAGTGTCACCTCCTCGATTATTACTATTTTCAAAGTTCATAAGGAAGATCTTTAGTTTTGGGCCGTGGATGTTTGTGAGTATGTGAGCATGCAGTTTGGTAAATAGCAAGTAGGTCATTGAACATGGCCATCATGGAGGTTCATCTGCTCTCTGCTTTGGTTTTTAGACTGTTTCACACTTGCTCACTTGCACTGCACTGCTGTGTTTTAGCCAGCTCCAAAACCAGGCAGATTGTTATGGTGAACACGTTAACAAGCTGCCTATTCTTGCATCCAATTTCAAGTATTTCAACCTAACACATTGCTGGTGGGCAGCTGGTACACATTTCTGCAGTCGCCTGCTGCATTTGGAAACAAGGCTGATGGAAGCAGAGTTTGTGAAGTAAGAGTTTGAAGGCAGAAAGCTAAACAGTGAACTAAAAGGTGAAAAGGAAAAAATGCTCCACAGAGCAGAGTAAAACTGCTGAATTGGGTAATTATTGTCTGTAGGTTTGGAACTGGGACTGCAGCCTTTCAAACTTCATCTGGTCATTTGTAACATTGCTTTAATTTTACATTTTATTTTTGAAAAAGTAGTAGAACCGGATTTAAACCAATGGATTTGGAGGCTGGGTAATTCTAACATGAGACTGTCATCTATAGAAACACAATTTATGTAAAACACAGTTTGATTGACAGCTGATCTATGGGGAGATTTGAGACACAAAGAGAAAATCCCAGACAGCAGAGAACAGACCGAGGGAGAGATAGAAAAAAAGAGAAAAGGCTGCCAGCCCCAGCCAGGTTCTTCAGACGATCTGTTCTCATTGGTGGTGTCCAGCTGAGGCTTTGACTTGGCTTTCTTTTCCTCAGCTTTCTCTCTCAGCTGTAGCATCCATACTGAGCTGCCTGACACAGACAGCTTCACACACTCAGGCACCCACACACCAACAAACCCTAACAGATGAAAACACTGAGAATGAGAACATGTCCAAAACTTCCACAAACAAAGTGGAATCGGGAAAATCTTTTTTTTTTTCTTGTTTTTTTTCGGAAAATAAAAGGCAAAACAAACAAAAAATGTAAAAAGAAAAAAAAAGAGGAAAAAAAATACTCCAGACGTGAGCTGACAAACCCAGAATTAAATCTGGAACTGTAGAAAGAGCAGCAGAAGGGTTTAGCTTTGATTTGTGAAGCCTCAGGTCCAGACTGTCTCAGCGTACCTCTGGTGGGAGGATTTCTTCTGATTAAAAACCATTTGTCTTGAGAAGAGACAACGGCTTTGACGTGGAGAGAAGAGAGTCAGAGAAGACAGTCCTGCCACAGTGGCTGGCTTATATTTCTGTCTGTGTGCTGCTAACTCTGTCTATCCTCCTGTCTCTGCTTTGGTAAGCCCTCATACATTTTCATCTTGTTTTATTTCAACGAGTGAATCCATCTGAGCAGGAGGTGGTGAGGAGGTAAAGGACAAAGGCAGAAAGATATTAAAATGTGACAGTAAATGTTAAAAAGTATGATAACATGAAGACTGGATTTGATCAAACGATTAAAGCGAATACAATGACCATGTTCCTCTTGCTTCCCTTCGGTCTCGCTATTTTTCTTCTTCTCTGTCTCTTTCTCTGCCACCCACACACCTTTTCTCACCAGAATCAAAATGTCATTTCATGGCCCAACCTCTCTCCTCTCTCCGCTGCACTCTTACACTCTCGCACATATCTAGTTATCGATCCGTTCCTCCTCATCACACTGCTGGGTGACTCATAATCCACTTCATTATTCCATCTACCGCACGCACACACACACACGTAGCCACAGGGAGGTGAGCAAACACGCAGGCATCCATGCAGGTACACAGCACCAAGGCACACCCAAACACAAGCCGCAGATAATTTTTCAATTAAACCTCCAACTCCCACAGCCTAACCAACTGCAGCTGCCAACCAAAGGCATCTTTTATCAAAGCATGAGTAGAACAATTTAAAATATTCAAGCGCTGCACGTACTCACACCTGAGCTGGTATTAATAACATAAACATGAGTGCACACCTGTATTCAATAAACATTGAAAGATCCCTCCTGTCTGTACAAAAACTGACTGACTTTCACAAAGACACATTCCCCAATCACCACTTACAGTTAACAGCGTCTATTCAATGGAAAAGAAGAAAAAACATCATCAAAAGACAAAGTGAGTGAGGCTGAGTTGTAGCTAAATTAAACTTCATTGTGCTAACTTGCAAAGAAGATGCAAAAGGTGACAGTGGTGAAAAAAAGAGTGTCTCAGTGTCCACTTAAAGGAGAAGTTCCGTTTTTTACAACCTGGACCTTATTTCTAGCATAAAATACGTTCATTTACTCACCCGAACAACTTTGGTGTAACTTGGAGTCCTTCGGAAAATATTTAGATCCACTCGCGATCTACATATATTCATATAATGAGAGTTGTTGGGGCATCGATGCAGCGTCTAAATAAGACATTATCTGCTGAGAAACTCCTTCATTTCATCAATATGTTGTTATGAATCTCCAGCACTATTCCCCTGTGAGCTCGGAGCGGCTCAGAGTTGTGTTGTTATTGTCACCCGGGGTTTTTTACAGGGCTTTTCACTGACCTACGACTTCAGCAGTGGCACGAAAGTGACGTCATATGGATGTACATAGACCGCGAGTGGATCTAAATATCTTCCGAAGGACTCCAAGTTACACCAAAGTTGTTCGGGTGAGTAAATGAACGTATTTTATGCTAGAAATAAGGTCCAGGTTGCAAAAAACGGAACTTCTCCTTTAAGTGTGATCCAGTAGAGCCTAAATAAGACCAAATAGCTTCAAGTAAGGGTCTGTTTATGTATGTGTACACAGAGCGCACAGAGTA
>OMNW01028319.1:0-32762 GCA_900303245.1 Selene dorsalis
CTTCTTGTCCCAGCAATCAATGCTGATGCCACTGTCACAGCCAACATGAAGCGTGATGAAGAATTGGAAATGCAGCTTAAGAGTGAAATCAAGTTCATGGATGCAACTTCTGTGCAGAAAATTTCAATGAAATATGGTAATATTTCTTACTCTTTTTCATAATTTTACATTATAAAATTTTCCTGTCATTTCCCAGCTTGGGATCAATAAAGTATATCTATTTATCTATCTATCCAGAACAATTGAATTAATTGTTTTCACTTCTTAGACAGACGCATAAAAACCTTAAATGAAAATCTCATATGATAACTTGATAAGAAACTGTAAGTATATGTCGCCCAAAATCACACCTGGCACTGCGTGATATGAAGGCAACTACATTTGAGTGAACGATTAAAAGAGAGAATAATATGCTTGATGTTCCATTTCATTTGAAAAAAAGAAATATTTCATTGTGTTTTGAGTATATAAGTATCACTGATGTCTTCTGTTGTAGATTCTGACAAGATTGAGGTTGCGCTCAAGTCTGATGTGAACACCGAGACTACCATCCTGCCAAATGCTGAAGTATTCCAGAAATATGGCAATGAACTTCTTGACATGCAGGTTGGGGAGACTGACATGCAAGTCCGTCACATCTTCAAAAAATTTGTGGAGGTATGAGTTTTGGAAATGAATAACAACAGTTCAGATTTTGTTTGTTAAAACATGAAGCATTATTAAAACACTGTCTTGTTGTAGGCAGCAAACAACTACATGGAAGAATATATTGCTGATTTCCCATTTATTCAGAACATTAGAGTGCCTGATATGCCTATGATTTTCCTGCCAGAGAGACTGTTCTTGAATACGTAAGTGTGACAAAATCCATAATAAATATTCAAATTATTTTAGTGTTTTCCCAAAACATTAATGCATTTACTTTTGACTTTTAAACAGTGACACAAAAGCTGTTTACTACTTCAACAATGAGCGCTTCACCATTGCTATCCCTCTCCCTCTTGGAGGGAAGTCAACAGAGGAGTTAAACTTCCCACCAACTTTGACAACACCTGGCGTGTCTCTGCCCCAATTCGGACTGGAGATCGTTGCCAAGGAGATTCCTATCCCAGACTTTGTTGTCCCTGAAAGCCTTACTCTGTCTGTACCTCTTTTTGGCAAAGCTGAAATTTCAACTGAAATGAGCAGTAACATATATGACATGGAGGCCTCGATGGTTGCTGGCAAAGATGTTGTGGAAACTCCAAGCTACTCTGCTAAATTTGATGTGAAAGGGACCTCTCCACTGGACATCCTGTCAATAAAGATGGAAGGTATTTCAGAGTGATTATCACCAATGAAATTCTTATACACAAGCCTGAATCTATGTTACATTTTATTGTCTGTTAAAATATGTGTTTTCCATTTTTGGAACAGTTCAGTCACACTATTTATCATTTTGTGTTTTATTTAGGATCGGGAATGCTGACCACCACCGATTCCATTAAGGCCCATGTGAAAAGCTCTTTGGCCCATAAATTCATTGAGGCCAGTGTTAGTATCACTGAGGATGTAACCATCACAGACAAAATCAATTTTAAATCAAACAGCAAGATGGAAGCCACAAGTCCATTTGGCCTCAATTTTACACTAGAGCACACAGGTATGGCTGGAATCAATATTCAAGCAATCACTGCTGATAACAACTTTGAGGGACTGTTCAAGGCTGGACCCTTGTACAGCAAGACCGTTTCAATGCAGTCATTTACCATCTTCCCACTCAGGCGAGAGGCAAAGATTGACTCTACTATTCAGTTTGACTCCACAATTGTTAGGGGCCAGAACACAATTGCAGCATCCCTTGGAAATGGTGAATTCTCACTTGTGTCCAACACCATTGCCTTTGAAGATGTCTTGACACACGTTGTTGAACTTCACTTCAAAGACAGCAAACTGTTACTGAAATGCGATGCAAATGCCCGTGCTCTTGGCATGAAGATCCGTAACCAGGCTGAAGCCTCTGCTGGTGCTGGTGAAGTTGTCATGAGGATGGAGACAAATGGAGACCACTTTAAAAATCATGTTTATTCTCTGCTGACTGCCTCTCTTGATGCCAGTGGTCTGGCTGTAAACAGTGATGCCTCCATGAAACTTTTTGAGAATGAGGGAAATCACAAGGCTACTCTGAAGATAAATAAGGATGGATTGACCACAAGTGGAACAACCACTCTGCAGAGCCCACTTTCCCTAGAAAACACTTTCAATGCTGGGTTTGACACTTCAGAGGCTACCTTATCCATTACCAATAAGGCAGCAATGCATGACATCAAGTTCGACAATGCCAACACTCTCATCATTACTCTTTCTGGCCTTGACTGTAACTCAAAGGCTGAAGCCACAGCAAGTGAGTATGTTACATATACTCATGATATCACAGTTGACCTGAAACCTTACACTGCTTCTGCAAATGTTAATAACAACCTGAAAATTCTGGCTGCCAACTTTATTAATGAGGCTAAGCTGCAGGCAGAGCTTCACAAGATGGATCTGACTGGAAGCCTGACTGCCATCTATGGTGAGGAAGAGATCAAACACAACTACCAGCTAATTTATGTCGATATGACTGCTAATGCAAAGTGCAGCACCACTGGAAAACTCTTTGGAACTCACATGAACCACAATACTGAGCTTGAAGTCATTGGTCTTGCTGCCAAAGTCACCACGGACAGCCGTTTCGACTCAGAGGAAGTGCACTTTGATCACACAATCCGCTGCAGTATTGTTCCTTTCGATTTCAATCTTGATGCCATCTTCAATGGTGATGTAATGCATCTCATCGAGTTATATGACCAGTTTCTCCTTAGAGCACAACCCTTAGCGTTTGTTAGCTCAAATGAAATCAGAGCATCTGCCCAAAATGGTCCTTACCGGATGAGATTTCACAACAAGGTGGACACTCTTCTGTCACCTCAAGAGCAGAAGACTAGCTCTACAATTAGATCTGTAATAGAATTAGATTCATATAGTACCTTCAATCAGGACATGAATATTTACAATAATGCTGAGAGTATTGGAATTGAGTTTTCTGGCACCATCCTCACAAAAACAGATACAAGATATCCCAACGATTACATGGATTCACGCTCAGAATCAGATGAGCAGGAATTCAATATCTCTGGGTTCCTTAAGTATGACAAGAACACAGACAGTCATATAATTCAGATCCCCCTAATTAAAAACCTGCCGGCCTTTTTGGAAAGCATCAAGGGCTTTGTTGTGCATATTGCAGAGGCACTGGAAGACTACATCAACAATGAGGATGTAATAGTTAAACTTGAGACTATTCTTCAGCACACAAGTGACTTTTTTTCTCAAATAAATGCAGAAGCCAAGGTAAACCAACTGAAGCAGTATTTCAGTGATTTTACCCAAGAATATGCCATCTCCATGGCAGATGTGGAGGCTTCTTTGGAAAACCTGAAGATTACTGTTGGAAAATTGCTGGCTGATCTCAGTATTTACATCCAACAGTGTGCTGGTAAAATGAAGGAGATTATTTATAGCAGCACCCTCCCTGAAACCTTCATTCAAAATATCCAACTAATGCTGAATGCCATTAATGAGGAATATGACATTAAGACTACAATTATATACTTAATTGACACCATGAGACAGATGGTCCAGTTGATTGACTTTGAAAAAATGAGAGGCAGCAGCTTTGCATTCCTGTGCGACATTGATGCCAAGTATGAAATCAAGACAAAAATACAGACACTCATGGAAGATATGAAACAGATAATTGAGGCCTTTGACATGCAAATATTTGCGGCTGAGCTGAAGAAGTACATCCCATCTGTCAACTTCACTTCTCTTTTTGAGGAATTAGCTAGTAAAATTCCCACAGAGATTCTCAGTGATACAACAGATTATATGAGACAAATGATACAGGACCTTGACATCCTAGGTAAACTAAACAAATTCTATACCAAAATGAGAGAGATGATTGTGAAGTTTGAGGCTGAAAAAAATATTCAAGCTGTCCTGGAAAAGGCTGCGGAGCTCATCAAGCAGTTCAGAATTGAAGAAACTGTTACAGCTGTGATCAAGATGGTGAAAGACGCAGATATGCCAGCCAAATTCATGCAGTTCTTCCAGGGAACTATCAACTACTTGAAATCAACTGAGGTCAAGGATATCATTCAGCAGCTCAATGTGTACATTGAAACTATGTACTCACTGAAATACAATGACTTTGTGGATTATGCCAATCAAATTATTATTAAGTTCACATCTTACCTGAATGAACTGACCAGAACTCTTGAAATCCCCCAGAAACTTGAGGCAACAGGAGATTTTGTCAATCTTGTCTTATCCTTCATAAGAGACAAAATGGAACGTCTGAGAAAAATTAGAATTGTAGAAATTGTACCATTTGTAAGGGAAATCTTTGATGAGGTTGCGCTGGATAACCTTAAGCAATCTGCTGAATTTGTGAAACAGGAAATCATGGATATGGATGTCAAATTATTGATTGATAATTATGTGAAATTAGCGAAAGAGTATTCCATTAGTGCCATGTATGTCATCACTGACATGTTTTCCATTATGTCTGACATTATAACAAAGATGGCACCTGAGCAAAAAATCACCAGTGAGATTAAGCAGATCATTAGTGGGCTCATTAATGAGCTGAAAAAAATTCAGTTGACCACGCCTCCCTTCATCATCCCTCTCAGTGATCTTGCTGTGCCTTCCATGACGTTCAGCTTGGATAAGTTAGAGCATTTTAAAATCCCAACACAGATGGACATCCCTGAATTCACTGTCTTGGGGTTCTATACAGTGGAAGCTACTACCATCTCAACTGATGACATTAGGCAGAGAATCATTGACTTGATTGATTTCATTCTCAACTTTGAGATGAAGATATTTGATATGGGTGCTTTGTTTGGAGACCTGACTATAAAATACCTTCCTTCCGTACCTGAATTTTCACTTCCTATGATTACTGTAGGTGAGCTCTCCTTTCCCACTCTACCCCATTTTCCAGAGGAGAAACTTGTTAAGACTCTCCAACTCCAGACGCAAAAACTGCAACTCATTCCTAGTGAGATCAGGATTCCAGCCTTCGGTAAACTCAGCTGTGAGATAAAAGTCAACACGCCCATCTACTCCATTAGGAATGCTGCTGAGATCCACACCTCTCTTGACACAGATGAGACTCCACAAATGACAGCTTTTATGACTTCCCAAGGGATATCACTCAAATACGAAAACCTCAACTTCAACCTGGATTCCACCGCTCGTGTTGCTGTTCCCATGGACTATCATCTTGTTGCATTTGAGACCCTTAAGTTCACTCACGATTTTCTCACAGTGGACCACAATGCATCTGCTACATTTTCAGACTCCTCAGCCCAAGTCTCAGCTAAGACAGCAATGAAGACAATCACAGCACCTTACAATGCTGAGTTTCTGAATGAAGTTAATCTAGCTACGAAGGGCGGTTTATCTACAACTTTTGACACTTCCTATAAACATTTGTTCAACCTACCTATGATGGACCTCACCAGTCAGACATCCATGACACAAAAATGTATGGCTCGTCAGGAAGGTACATCTATTACAATAACTGTTGGAAACCAGGGTACAACCATGTTCAACACACATGAAATTACCCACAAAAGTGACCTGGAAGTCACACTGAATCCAAGAACATTCAAGATGAACTTCAACAGTAACACAGATACATTCCTTTTGAAGATGAGACAGACCCTGAGTGCTGACTCTGTCATTTTCAACAATTTCAAATTTGATCTTCGTTCTGAGGCAGAAGGCCCCACAATCAAAAACAGCCTTTTAGTGGGGTCAGTCAATGCCAATCTAAATGACATGAGGCTCGAGTTGAAGGCAACCCACAACTCAGATCTAATTGGTACTGTCAATGGAGTCTTACACAATGAGATTGATGTTGTTATCTGCCCCAGAGAGGCTGTGTTAAATTTTCAAAATAAAGGAACCACCAAGGTCAATTTTAGTGCTGCTCTTACAGCCAAAATTGACCTGCAGAATGATTACTCTGCCACCTTCACGCCTGGCAAACAGTATATCAACACTGTGACTTTGGCCCGTCTTAATCACAACAAATTGTTCTGGAACTTCACTGGAGAGAACAATGAAAGGGAGGCTGCATTTTTTTCTACTTTGGAAGGACTAGCAGACCTTGATTTCCTGACTAGGCCCATCAGCATTCCTGAGATTGATATTCCATTTATTGACATTCGTACGCCAGCCATTAGTGAGCTGAACGTGTATGACCTAACAGGGCTGAAAAACATTTTAACTACCACTGAGCAGACTGTTGATGTAGATGCTAAAATTGTTTACAAGAAAAGTCTGACTGCACCGCTTGTTGACATGATGGGTCTGATGCAGATTCCCTCTGTAAGTGCCCTGATCACAGAGCTGTCCTTGAAGTCTGCCATTAGCAATTTGAATGTCCATGCTGGATTGTATTGTGAGGATGATCTTGTATTCCGTCTGGAGGCTACAACAGCCTCTGAGTTTGAGAGTCTAAAATTTAAACTCGATGGCACCACCAGCCTGACCACCAAGAGAGGAATCAAATTGGCCAATTCCGTGACCCTTGAAAATCGTCATATTCAAATCACTCATGACAGCACCATCACTCTTTCGAGTACTTCAGCATTTGAACCTGCAGTCTCTGTGGCTACTATTGCAAAGATTGACCTGCATATACTCAGTCTGGAAGCAAATCAACATTTGGTTGCAGATGTCATAACCAAAGCAAATGCTGCCTCCACCTTGAGGATGAAGACTGATTTCAACATCCCGATAGTCAAGACTGTTGGAAAGGCTGAGGTTGATCACAGTCTGAAGCTAGAGGGAACATTTGAGTACATTTCCATGGAGTCATCCACCAGAGCAATCATAGATGGCACTGTACTTGAGAACTATTTAGTTTTTGGAGTCCTTGATAATGAGAATAACCAATACCTAAATAATGATGGCCTGCGCTCCACCTCCAAGATTATTGCTGATGCAAAACTTAACCATGGCACCAACAAAGTCATTGGCATAGGTGTAAATGAGAATCTTGCTGTTGAAGCCTCCCTAAGACGTGTGTATGCAGTGCTGGAATATACAGGAAACAATGAAGCAAACCTGTTCAATTTAAACACCAATGGGAAACACATCACCAAGGTAACCATTGATTTCGCACCAATGTCTTCTTTGACGGCTGATATTGAGCTTGATATCACTCAGCCAAGCAACCTGGGCAAATTCGCTATCTTTGAGAAAACTGTTGCAGAAGTTACAACTGCCAAGCAAAAGATGTCTACAAATGCCAAGTTTGTGAGCCCACTGTATACCACAAACCTAGCAGCAGAAATAGAGGGCAACCTTCCTGTTTTCAAAGTCACCTTCAAGTCGGCTGCCACCTCTGTCATTGTCTTCTTGGAATATGACCTGGACTGTAAGTCTTTCTTTATATAACATATAGTTTTGTATTTTAAATAAATAGCATCATTGACAGGTTTCACTAATATCATTGTGCTTCAATAGCTTCCATTGCTGTTAACTTTGAACATGGTGGCCTAAACCTCACTGGGAAGGTGGTTTTCACCCATGACGATCTGACTTTGGATATTCAGAACATTCTCTCCCATACGCTGAGGTAACACTTTTTTTAACCATTGTAATCGGACTATTACCTGCAAATCACACATACTTTACTCACATTCCAAGAAAAAAACACATACAGTATGACCAGACATGTTGCTAACTGTGTAAAGTTGCCATCTTTACAACAGATGAGTAACACATTCTTGCTTGTCTCTACAGTGACTCACGTCTGACATTAAATATGGACATAACCAGCCCTGCCTTCACTGATCTGAACTTGCGTTATGCTGTCCGCAAGGATGGAATCAGTGCAACAATTTCTATTCCATCTGCCGGCCTCCTGGGTCTTCAGCTTCATGGCAGGACCCCATCACAGATGAATGCCCGGCTTTATGGACGCTATGCTGTAAGGATTTGATGTTGCCATTACGTTTACAGTTACAATGATCAAGAATGAAATCTAATTTTTTTTTTCTTTTCCAAACAGTCTGATCCTGGAAACGATGTGGATATTTTCACTATCAGAGCATCTGCCAAGGATGCTAATAGAATGAATTTCAAGATGTCCATTAACATGGATGCCCCAAACATCATGCTCCGAGGACTAAATGAAAAAATTCCTGCCATCACCTTTTGTTTGTCTAGCTTTGCTGAGAAATATCAACTGTTCAGCCATGCTGCTCAACTAAAGAATACTATAATTTTCTATGTCGAGAAGGCCCACGACATTGAAAACGTTGAAATGTATTTAGCACCATTGTCTGTGCTCTTTAGGAAAACTGTTGTTCAGTACCAGAAAACTGTACAAGTTTTCTTGGATGCAGCCATCAAGTTTCTAAGAGAAACTCAGGTCAAATTGCCTGGCTCTGATGATATGACCACTCTCCTTGAGGTGCTCAATAAGACAATGAGCAGCATTACTTCTATGCTTGGAAAAACCTTGCAACTGTTGGTCATTAATGTACAATACGCTCTAAATTTCATGCTTGGCATGGTCAGTAAAATTCAGATCACAATGCCTGTTGGGGATGCCGTGGCTATAGCCAAATTAAGAGACCAGATTAGGAAAAGGGTGAATAGTATGTCTTATCCGGTTGTGGATTTCTTGAATCATCTAGAGAGTTTTGAAATGCTCCTTGAAAAACTGGGTGACACACTAAAATTATTGGTTGAAAAAGCTCAGGACTATGTTGACTACCAACTACGATCACCTCTATTACAGCATCCGATTGCTTTCAGCATGAATTGTGTCTATGATAGATACATAAGCTTAGTTAAAGCAATGACCGAGTATGTAAACACAAGTGTGGACACTGAGTCTATAAACAGTATTATTAACTACATTCTGGATATTTTCAGGTCTATAGTGAATGAATTCAGATACACTGTTACTGACTATCTGCAGCAGGCTCCTGCTCAGTACAGGTCTTATGTAAAAGTTAAAGGTACAAAGCTTGAGATCAGTTTTTGAGTCCACATTCACCAATAGGCTAAGCTCTTTGAATAGCTGAACTATTATCTTACAAAGAAGTTGTTTAAAAATGTAAAAACCCTTAATAAAGAAAAAATAACTTGTTTTGTTTTGTTGAAAAATAGTGAATGAACATAATAGTTTTACATTCAAGAACAGCAAATATCTGTATTTTTCTGCCTGCTTGATGATGGTGTGAAATAAAATCTACCATTTACTAAACAGCATTGTGCATCAGTCCTTTATTTTCCCAAAATTTCCCCCACTCCTTACTTTGGCAGCCAATTAGAAATGTATCGTTTAAGTTCATTAATAATCACAAGTTTAATATTTTTAGAGGGTAGCACTATCTAGGAACAAAAAGATTGTTTCATTCTATGCAAATTTAAACATTGAAGTGGGTGCAAAATTGTATGTTATAGCAGAGACAAAATATTTGTATATCATTGATTCACATAAGATATAAAATTCATGTACCTCAGACGTTTAAAGTTTGAAAAAAAAAGGTAAAAGACATCTGAACATTGTCAAATCTGTTGCAGAATCTTGCTTGCAGAATCTTGAGGGTCACTGAATGGTTTGATGAATATAATATAATGTGAATCATGAGGTCTTTACAATCACCAGATTGCAACCCAACAAAACACCTATGGGTGATTCTGGACCTAGATAGCACCAAATGTGGGAGTGTCTTTTAGAAGTATTGTGTAGTACACACTTATGGTTCTCATACAATCAGTGAAAGAAGCTGTTCTGGCAGCCCATGGTGGCCCATATTTGAGGTTGTTTTTTCCTTTGTCACCCTTTATGCTTTTTCGACTAATAAACAAATCAAATCACTAACACTAACAAATCACATGCAATACCATCTAGCAACCAGAAGGCGTCACTTGAACACCTCTGTAAACTATAATGCTACTACATGACTATTTTTGAATGGACATGTTGGTGAATCATGAGCCATCCCTCAACAACTTGTTTGTTTGAGAAAGAAAGAAAGAACGAGCAGGGGGAGACAGCCTAATATCCATCATAAATTTTATGGTAAAATGTTATTCTGTAATATCCTGAGCCCAATCATCAGCTTCCAAAGGAATTTGGATGAAATATTTATTCCAGATAAATTCAGCTGAAGACGGCACCAAGTTTGTGATTCATTCAACACAGTCCAAGTAAATAAGAAAACAAGACTAGGCAAGCCTGATACCGCTGGACCTCTGACTGAACCTTTGAGGCACATTGTCAGAAACTGTAACCTTTGATATATGATTGCCTTGTCTTAACAGTACAGGAACATGTTATCAAGTAGTTCCTGAAGATACTGGAAGATACCAGTGACTGAGATGTAGGGCAGCCCTTTCTGCCATCTGCACTTAAACAAATAGAGTAATTAAATAACATTTGCAGTAAGGTAACCAGTTACACTCTATCCAAACAGTTTATATCCTTTTATTTCTTCTCAGAAATATTTGTTAATATGCAACATTATTAACAAACAAACAGCAACTGCAAGTCGTTCATATTAAATATTACGTAATAAATTAAATACCTAATAAACAACTGTCAGACTCAACATGCATGATAAAATTTGGCAGACTGATCACGGTAAGCTAGGTCAACTGATTAATTATCCACAAAGATTTTGAGCTGTTTGCCAATAGACAGACACACACTTATGCCAGGTCCACCAGATTTATTTATCAACAACATAAGCTACCTAACTGAGCTCTGGCACATTCCCCTCAATTTCTGATTGAGCCAGTGTAAACAAACCATAATGACGCTCTCCTGAAGCTCGCTCGCCTGTTGCTCATTTGGGGACATCCTCCAACAATATTACTCACCAATGAAATGTTAACTTTAATCATGTGTTCTGCAGCTTAACATTATATTTAAGTTATTCCAGTTTTTCAACACTGAAACAAGGGCCACTCCTTGCACTTGGAAAGTATAGTTAAGACATGAGACAGCTCAATTACACATTTCAGTGGTAGTCACACCCAGAAGTGTTAAAGTGTGGGAAAACAACAGAAGAACTTCCAGTCTAAACACTGCTACAACAAAATGCCCAGTAGTCTTGCAATACCCAGTTCTGCAAATACATTGCAGGCATCAAGGACAATACATCAAATGTTCTCCCTGTGGAAAAGCTCTGGGATTACTGAACAAACATGGATGTAACCTCTGCAATGGCACCCATAGGTTCTATAATGATTTTGGACTGAGAATGACTTTCTTTCTTTTTTTTGCATACTATTGTAGTCCTTATTTTGTATTTCTGTACTAGGCCAGGTTTGTTGATTGTGATATAGACAAGTAAAGGGTAATGGCATCCCACACATTGCTTTATAGTTTTGCACCAATTGTTGCTTCACCACAGTAAACACATGTAGAAACAACAGACTTGTGACATGATCCAAAGCTTATGGATACCTCCATGTCTTTCAAATAATACAATCATAACAAAAATATATATGCAAAATAAATGTCAACAACCTATGAAAAGGAGCTCTCTGTCTCAGATCGATAGATCGGTAGATCGATAGATAGATAGATAGATAGATAGATAGATAGATAGATAGATAGATAGATAGATAGATAGATAGATAGATATAGTTCAAAGGAAATACGAGCATTACAAACTTTTCCACAGTCGCTGAGGAGTGAATCGCTACCTTGGCAGGGCCTGGCTCAACCTGCTTAGCTTCAAGCAAATCTAAAACCCAGTAAAAAAGTAGGCCGTGTGTGGATGCGATGCTTCAGTGCCTGTGTCGGTCTTGTCACTGTGGTAAGCATACAATCCCGTTTGTACCGTTAGCATAGCTAGACGTTTTGGTGGAAGGCTAGTTTTGTTTTTTTTTTTTTTTTTTTGACAGTTAATTAGCTAGTTAATGCCCTATCCTAACAACCACGGACACCTGCTAATTAATGCTAATGCAGAAATGAAATCATTTCACTCACCTAAGAAAAACAGGAGCACTGACGTCCTCATTTTTCTGGGGGTAAATGAACCGTATTGCAAGCCACATTACTGGTCCGACATTGGCATAGTAGATCTTCAAACGGCCAAGAGGTTAGCTAAAGTAATCCCGAGCAGACAGCTAACGGTTACTGTGTTACTCTGAGGACAGCTGTCCCCCAACGCACTTTTCAACGACTTTCCCGTCGTTGTCTTAAAAATGTAAAAGGGAAAGAAAGGGGGGAAATAATTGCTATAGAAAAAAAGTTTTTTTTTTCCACCAAGCTTCATTTCTGCTTTTGTGGCCGGTTGAGGAACTGCGGTTTTGGGCACTTCCGTGATGACGTATTTTGACCCAGAGATTATAGTTCTCGAGTGTAATGGCCCCTCTTCATGGAAGACGTTAGCATATGTCATACATGTCATAGCAGAAAAGGCACAGGTCTAATTAATAGCATGAATTGTTCCATTTCCATTTTGTCCATGTAACCTGGTAGGTGTGCTCTTCCTGTCACCAACTCATGAGTGTAGGCCTGCTATGGGTTCTCATGGGTTCTCAGTGGTTCGGGGTGGCTGGAGCCAGTCCCCACCAACACTGACACTGAACTGAAGTATCCAGCACATCATTAGACAAACAGAGGAAAAACAACCACACACGAGTCACCAGTCAACTTAATGTGCATGTCCTTGGACTGTGGGAGGAAGTCGGGTGATCCAAAGGGATCCCAACACAGGGAAAGGCCCCAGGGGCTTGAACCCATAACCTTCTTGCTGCTCCATTTCCTGTCATGATAAGTCCAAACATGAACATGAGCACATCTCTCTCATCTCTAGCCATATTATTAGATCTAGACGACTGACAAATATTTTGATAATTGGTTGAGTGTTAACTAATCTTTCTTTCAGAGCAAACTGCCTTGTGTTTGTTCCAGTTTCACAAATATGGAGTAGGCTATGTGAGGCGTTTCAGTAAATGAATAGTCAAAGATTGTGAATTTTTATTGAAGTAAAACAAGCAATGTGATTTCATCCCCTCAGGCTGTGGGAGGTCAGTGTGTGCAGTTTTCACCATTTTCTGGCGCATTTCTTGCACAGCAGGTAACTGATTAAACAAGACAACAATCAGATTACTAAATAATTATATTTATATATAATATATATTCTTTGTTTCATGTGTTAAACCTCTCTTTATTTCTTCATTGTCAATAAATTTGAGTTATTTTATACCAAGTAATTTGAAATGTAACAAGTGTTTTCTTACTTTTATATCTCTTTTCTGTGCTCTTCTCTGTGTTTCAGTGGAAGCATCTTATCTCAGTTTGTACTAAGTCCAGTAGTTATGACACCTTCTGCATCAACAATCAAGGTGAGGTGATTTTGCTGAATGCCCTAAAAGCAATGATTGGTCTGGTTCCAACTAATCCTGTAAAAGTCCAGAGTAGACGAGACAGAGACAACATGCAAGGCACGGACACATGCCTTACTGACTGTGGGATGGCCTCAGTTTTGCATTAGATAAATCAGATTCACTTCTTCTTCTCTGCTAATTTATGTACAAGCTCTTTTATTAATTACCTCCCCTTGTTTCCCCCCCGTGTTTTGCTAATTTTGCTTATATTTTTCCATTTGCATTTATTATTTGTTTATGTCCTGTGTTTTTCTTTACTAACTTGTGCTCTATATTATCATTTTACACCCCTTTTATATTTTTTGTTAGTCAGACTACATAACATCCACAGCAGTTTTGAGGACCAGTGTAGCCATACAATAACCATGTGTAACCTATCGAACGTTATTGATTTGGTAAGTTTTAAGTTAAGTCATCCTTGTGCTCATGTTACAGCAGATGATCAGGTTCACAAGCTGAATTTTGACTTAAGAAGCTCTAAAGTCCATCAGACAAAATTAATGTTGTTTTCCTCTTGAGTGTTTTATATGGATCATACTTTGATGTGACAGAGAGTGTCAATGCAAGCGCCTGTAAGTCATCTTGTACTGTAATCACCAGGCTGAGTGCTGTTGTTAGTCTACTGTCTTCTTCTGTTCAGTCATCTTATCTTGACTTGCTTGTGTTGTAATCCTGATTAAAAAGCCTTTACAGACTTCTCTTAGGAGGTGAGAGGTTAATTAAGATTGTTAAGACACCATTGCTGAGACACCATATTTTTACATTTGCTGTAGGAGGCCTTTTTCATGGATAACATTTTGACTGGCCATAACATGAAAAGCTGAGGTCTAACTAATCACATTGACAATGCCTCTGCTACTTTCAGGTTTTCCTGAAAGCCATTGTACACCATATACTACACCAGGGCCAAGTTACTGATGTGCAGCCACTGGTGATGTTATGTAGTATGTGTGTGATGTTTGTACAGGGCATTAAAGAACCTGTAAAACACGAAGTGAGTGTAAGTAGCTAAAGAGCCAGTAGATAGTAATAGCACATTCAGCCAAGGCAACAAAACCAGCAGATGACTCAAGTTTCGATTTTCCCGTCAATGTGATTTATATTGTTAATGGGGCAAAGGTTTACTTAGCTTTTTGTAAGAGGCCTTCATATATTTGTGGATGTGTAGGACACTATAGTGTAAACTTTGATCTTAAGACTTCCAATAAAGAACTGCAGAGAAATTATTTATTTTGAATCCTTTTCAAACTGTTATTTATTTATTTTTTAACAGAATATCACAACTCTGACATTCAAACCAGATACTCTTTACAGACCTGAAGACAACACTGAGACTGAAAAAGAAAATAACCCACACATCTAAAATTTCAAAATAAATAAAGCTTCCCCTTACTTTGCTGATACTAGGAAATTAGTTTATTTGTGCACTGCACTTTGAGCGCTACAAAGCAATCAAAGTTAGTGATTGAAGCTATATTAGTTGTTATATGACATTGATCTGATTACAGCATGTTTTGAAGATAAAGATATGTGTGCTTTGTTTTAGATTCTGAACATTAATATGTTATTTTTTCCATGAAAACATTATATTGGGATCAGCCTAATGACTTATGAAAACAGCCCCAAATAATACAGCTAGAGCTGAGGAGGCAATCTCACATTATCATTCAGACCACCCCCACCCAGTGCTGACGGAGTCAGCCAGTCTCAGTTTGTGAAACATTTTTACCTTTGGCCTGCCACAAGGACTGCTCAGACTTTGGAACGAGGGCAACACATTTGCAAGTCCTGGTGATCACACACTTGAAGATTGGAGAACTATAAAAGCCAATAGACCACGGCTCAAGGATTAGTCTTCACAGAAAGAGGAGGACTCTCCCTACCTTAAGGCTTCTGGAGCTTTACTAAGCCCATCATGGGGGGTATCAAGCTCTGCCTTTTGCTGCTTTTGGGCACTTACACACTAGCCCGTGAGTATTACTTTGTATGACTAGTAGTTGTTCTGAACCTAAGAGAATTTAAAGATTTCGTTTTATGTTTTAATTGCAGATTCATTTGAGAGAAAACATAGATTTGTATTGCTTGGTGTAAAAAAACAGGGGACAAATTCATAACTAGAGTAATATTTAATACCATGTTCCAGACTGGTAGCAGTCCAGTAATGTTTGCCAGACATTACTTTTGTCATTCTAGATGACATACTTGTGATGCTATTCAAATGAAGGACCATCTTTATATAGCCTACTTATCAATACAAACATAAAGAATTTGTTCAAAAAAAGTCTTGAGGATGTTGTGGTGTTTAAAATTGTAAAGCATATGTT
Organism: Selene dorsalis; assembly: GCA_900303245.1. Taxonomy (NCBI): domain Eukaryota; kingdom Metazoa; phylum Chordata; class Actinopteri; order Carangiformes; family Carangidae; genus Selene; species Selene dorsalis. The sequence goes on from OMNW01028319.1 coordinate 15,789, forward strand.
TGTTTTTTTTATCCTTTACAGAGCAAGATGTGGGAAGTGCTGACGATTCCCCAGTTTGTCATTGTGAGTTGTATGTTTATTGTCAGCATTGTGTCCTTACTGTGTTACCATGTGATTTTTTGTGCTCTAACAGAACGTTTCAAATTCTTTTCAGTGGCCAAAAGATTCAAGAACTTCAGGCGGTTTGTGTACGACTACGAAGCTGAGACCTTCAACGGCGTAAATGGAGCTACCAACGAAAAGAGCGGTCCCAAAGTCTCCTGCAAAGTATGTCACACAGCACCGATCAATAGTGCAAATATAAAAGTCTCGTGACCCCAAATAGAAAAACACTAACAAAAAAAATTATCTGCCATACAGGTTGAGGTCGATGTGCCCCAGACCTGTAGATTCATCCTACGCACAACAGAGTGCTCTCTGAGTGAGATCTCTGGTGTGGATGATGTGGGCAACCCAGTGCATCGTTCTGCTGCTCAAGAAAAGGCTTTCAGAGATGCCATGGCCAAGTAAGTTATCTTTCATTTTTGTTTCAGGAAAGATTAATTCATTGTCTGTATTGTTAAATCCTAAAACTGAGAGCAACAGGACACGTAAAAGGAGAGGATGAGCTAAAAGTTCAGGTTGTAAATGATGATCTTGCCACATCAACAGGTACCCCTTGAAGATCACAGTTGAAGGACAGACTGGTGTTGAACTCTACCCTGAGGATGACGAGCCTGTCAACATCCTGAACATCAAGAGGGGAATCGTCTCTGCTCTCATGGTGCCAGTGATGGAGGAGGAGAAAAACAAGAAAATGGTACTTTTCCTGCCTGTTTTGTTGCCTTGTTTTTGTTTTCTTAGTGCACAGTTACCAATCAATTCAGGACAGACTCGACATGTAGAGGTTGCTGCTGTTTGTAGAGTCATGCTAAGATAAACAAGTTGCACAATGAGTAGATAAGCCGCCCCAGTGACAGGTGATAATTGCACGACTGTAACATCATGTTCTCACAAAGACATGTCTCAGCAGCAGGTCAAAGTCCTAGATAACTTTATCTTTCAAATGCCATCACCTGCTCTCATGATCATGGGCTAATCTTTAGGATTGATTGATAATCAGATTCAGGGCAACTGTTAAAGTACAAAAGGCACATTTAACAGTCCACCTCTGGTTACATCATTTTTTTTTTTGGCTCATCTCCCATTCTCTCAGTATTGATGATTGCCTCTCATCATTTTCAGCCCACTGTGCACGGAGTCTGCGACACTGACTACACTGTCAACTCCAGAGAGGACATCGCCACTGATGTGACTGTCACCAGGGATCTTTCCTCATGTGACGGGTTTGTTGCCCAAAGGCAGGACACCAGTCCCCTGGCCCTCATCACCGGCATGGTAAGAGTTGAAGCAACAACCTAATGCCATCATCATCATCATCACAAACTTAAGCCATGAGTTGCACAATTTTGTGTAATGTGGATAAGGAAATAATAATAAAAAACGCACCAATTTACTCAGTATCAGAAGCTTTGTATATTGACTGTATGGACAGTTAGAACAGAACAAAAACAGAGATTTTTTTTTGTTTCCAGCACTTTACTCTTCCTAGTAAACTAACAAAACATGGTTTTCCTCTTATTGTATCAGAACTACCCTCTGTCCAAGATGATCAGCAGCTCCCAGACCTGCAACTACAAGTTTGACAACCAGAAGAAGCACATGACCAGTGGTATCTGCACAGAGAAACATCTGTTCTTGCCCCTGTCCCACCAGTAAGTTTCAAAAGAATGAAATACTGGCAAAAAAATACATGTACTTAACTTCTTCTTTCTTTTTTTTTTAAACTTGTGTTTACTTTGTATTTTCTGTACTTGTCCAAACTGTTTTGCTAAATATTAGTGTAATGATTTTAAATTTTTTTAGTTGAGATCGACAGTTTGTTGAAAATGTCTCTTGTCTGTGTAAACAGGAACGAATATGGAATTTCTACTTTGGTGAAGCAGACTGTGACTCTGAGAGAAACTTCCAGGATCAACGACAGAATCTTTGAGCGCAGTGAGTGTTCAAAATACGTTATACAGTAGCATGTCAAATTTCTATTCCTGTCATTTGCTTATTGTTGGTGGTGTGATTCCTTACAGATGAAAACAACCGCAGGTTCCTGCCCATGGCTACTGCTGAGGAGAAGTGCCCCATGCAGACCAGGGATGCTGCCATTACCACCATGCAGGAGCTGAGCACCCTGTCACAGGGTGAGAAGCGTGCCAGTCTCTTCCACAAACTGGTTTCTGAGCTCCGTGGCCTGCAGGCTGACGTCCTGGGATCTGTAGCTGAGGAGATGATGGACATGTCCAGCTCTCTGACTTGGCAAGCTCTGGCTCAATGTGGTACCCCAGAGTGCACCAGTGCCATCCTGAAGGTTCTCAGGACCTTTACTGAAGGTGCTCTCGAGGTTGATGCTGCCGTCTACGCCCTTGGTCTTCTGTCTAACCCTTCCCGCCTCATGGTGAAGGACCTGCTGGCAATGGCTCAGTACAAACAGAGCAGACCCATCATGTACGCCCTGAGCAATGTAGTCAGGAAGTAAGTAAACTCACCTCTTACCTTGTAAATAGATATTTTCAATCTTAAGAAAGTTCTGGTCAGTACTGTCACACTGTGGTGGTTTCTGTGGTAAACTACTGTATTTAATCACTAATGTCTACTTTTGTCATTAGACTGCACGCAAGAGAGGGAGTCACCCCCGAGATCACTGCTGTGTCTGAGTACATGTCTTCTCTGCTCGGCGCAGACTGTGCAGGGGACAAAGAGCTGACCTTCCTGACCTTGAGGGTAGGTACCCAGCGATGGTCTCTAATGACATTTTTATGGTGATTTCCAGGCCTAGATTTTTTTCTAAACTTTTTTACTATTCCATCCAGGTTGTTGGTAACATGGGAGATGCAATGGAGCAAGCTGATGCTGGTATCAAGAGCACCCTGCTTAAGTGCATGAGACAGCCTGCAACCACACTGTCTGTGCAGCTGGCTGCCATTCAGGCTTTCAGACGCATGACTGTGACAGATGAGGTATGTAGCGTTTCCCCTCAGAGAAAAACAGTATCCCAGTTTACCATTTTTATACTGAACGCTTTCATGTTGACCAACAAGTTCCTGTTGCTTTTCTATCCAGGTTCGCTCTAACCTCCAGAGGGTCACCCAGTACCCCAAGGGTGCTGTACAGAAGCGCCTGGCTGCTTACCTGATTCTGATGAGGGACCCAGTAGCAGTAGACAGTGACATTGAGATGTTGAGGAAGCTGCTCACACAGGAGCAGAATGCACAGGTCAAGGCCTTTGTGTCTTCCCACATGTACAACATCATGTCCTCCCCTGATGTAGAGACCCAGAAGTAAGACCAGAGCACACTTGAACTGACAGTTCATGTACAATTTATGCTTTATTTAATCAGAAATATTGTACGGATACTGTATTAACAAACCCAAACGTCATTGTATTTGCTCTCAGTTTTGGTTCAAGGATCATGAAGACCCTGGGGTACATGGACATTGACACACACAGTGATTACACCACAAAGTCTCGCAACTACAAGCAAGCCATGGTTGCAAACAATTTTGAGGCCGCCGTTCAGGGCAACGTTATCTTTGATCCCAGTAACCAGTTGCCCAGGGAGGTCATGCTGGAAATGACCCTGAAAGCTTTTGGCTACAGCATGGACATGTGGGAGGTATGTATGCCATAAAAATAGTCATTAAAATAATGATATTAATTAATGATGTATAATGTTTTTTAACTTTCTTTAGGAAGTTTGTGCCATGTGCTATTGATATTAAAGCTAAAAAGAAATAGATTCACTCTAAATCTACCATTAAATCTAATTGCTTTCTTTTTCTGCTAGGTTGGCATGGAAGGTAAAGGCTTTGAGCCGTCCATTGATGCTTTGTTTGGACAGAACGGGTTCTTCCCCGACACTGTGTCCAAGGCTCTTTACTGGGCTGAGGGCAAGATGCCACCAAAGGTTAAAGAGGTTCTGGAGAAATGGGTTGCACCCCTGAAATCAGGAGAAAAGAAGGTATATTTTGTGTGTGATTTTTTTTTTCAGTGAAACACTTCTGTTGCTCACTTCCACTGATAGCACCACAACTAAACATATGAATCTGTATCCTAAGGTCCCTGATAATCTTGTGAGAGAAATTACTCGCAACTTCAACAAGCTGGTAAGAGATCTGCAGAGTCAAGAGTCTCCAGAGGCTGTGGCCTACCTGAAGATCATGGGAGCTGAGCTCAGCTACATCAAGGGCAGTGATCTGAAATTTTTGGCTAATAACGCAATGATGTATGCAGACATCCTCATGAGGATCATTCCTACCCAGGTACTGTTCTGTGCTCCTGTTACCTGTTTAATGTGATAATCATTCTTACAATTCACACCTTTGTTTCTTTACCTCAGCAAGAACACACTAAAAATAACTGATTTTTTTTTTCATCAGGTCCTGGGTGACCTGATGTCCAGAACTGACAATGAGATCTTTGCCCATTACATCTTCATGGACAACAAATTTAGCATGTCAACAGCATCTGGCTTGCCTCTGTCATTTGCTCTGTCTGGCACCTTCACTCCTGGCGCAAAGGGAGGCCTCCGCTTTTCTCCAAACATGGTAAATTTTGTCATTTTTTCCCGACCAATAAATAATACTCCAATAAAAAGGTCAGTTGTAATTTCACTGTTGTCCTAATGCTGGTTTACTGATTTTCATCCTATAAAATGTGTTGGTATAATCTATGATAATGATACAAATAATCCAGTTAATATATAATAAATAGTAATTAAGATGGTTCTTTGTTGGTTAAACTTGCAGTAGTGGTTGATGTGTTGATAGTGTCAGTTTTTTTTTCAAGCCCCTGCAGCCCATTTCACTTCATTCCATCTGTTTTTATTCACAGAAGGAGCTGCAGTTCATGCCCTCTGTTGGAGTTGAGTTTGTGACTCAGATGGGAGTCAATGTCCCACAGTTTGTTGTGTCCACCGTTGAGATGCACACCGGCATTTACCATGAGAGCGCACTCAATGCCAAGATCACCATGGAGCAGGACCAGGTCAAGCTTTCCATCCCAGCCCCACAGGGCACCACAAAGCTCTTGCGCATTAGGTAACAAATAACATCCTATGTTGTATTTCAGAGATAAAATGTCTTTGTTTAGTTTTGTTCTGTTTCTGCTTTTGTGAACCTGCTGCTGGTTATATTCAGGTTTGCTAAAAAACCCTAGAAAACATTACTAGGGTTATTAACCATATTATTCAAGGACAGAGACTGATTTTCCTATTCTTTTTCCAAAATAGCAATACAGTGCTTGTTGTGGGTGACGGCCATGCTACAATGATCCCACACACAGAGGGTGAATCAAACTGCAGCCCTCTCTTCCCTGGAGTCAGATACTGCACCAAAACACTTCGCGCTGACACCCAGGGCAGGACAACTGTGCCTTACTTCCCTCTGAATGGAGAGACCATGTAAGTAGTGATTTGAAGAAACTGTGATCATTTTGTCTGTCATATCACTGTGATGTATTATTTTAGTGTGATGGAGAATGTTGGTTAAAATTAAATTAGTATGGTAAAATACACAGGATGAAGGAAGGTATGAATAACAAAAAGCACAATTTTTATTTATGTGATATATATTTTTATGTTTTTTTATACACAATGAATCATAAATTATTTTTATGAAAGCTCATCACTGAAATGTTCTTTTCAATCTAGGTTTGCTGTAGATATCAAACCCACCGGAGACGTCTCTGAGTACACAGCCACCATCGCCTATAAGCTTCTCAACGAAGGAAAGGATGGCAACCAAAGGGTTGATTCTGTGAAGATGACCCTGAGAGCTGAGGGTATGATCATCAAGTAAAAATTATATCGATTAATGTTTTTTCCGTGAGCATAATCATGCATCAGTAATCAAATTATACTAATTCTAACTCACTTCTTTTAACTTGTCACTTCAGGTGCTCAGGCTACTGAGGCCACAGCCACCATGAAATACAACAGAAACAGGAATGTCTTCACCACCCAAGTCCAGGTACCTGACTTTGATGTTGAGGCTGGAGTTAAGGTTGGCATAACCGACAGCACCTCCAAGGGCAAGTCCATTATCTTTGAGATTTCCAACAAGAACGTGCCCCAGCTCTCTCTGATCGGCCGTGCCAAGTAAGTAAACCCCACTGCAAACTCTCTTTAAACGCTTAAATCTAGGCACTCAATTATATATTCATCATACTTTAAACAATTGTTTTATGCACAGTCATTGATTGGATCACGTTTTTTTAATATATCCTAGGCTTCAGGCCATGACTGATGGCATGCTGCAAGTTCAGCTGCTGGTCCCCTCACTCAAGACTGATGCTGCCATCACAGCAAAAATGAGCCAAACCGATGGACTCACCATGGAGATCAGAAGTGATGTCAAGCTTCCAGAGACCTCCTCCGTTCAGGCAGTCATATTCAAATATGGTACGAATGTTAGAAACTAATGCAAATGGATGTCAAAGATTTATTTATTTCATGCATTCATTAAAACATTGCCTCAAATACAAAAGTAACATTATAAATGCTTTGTATCCCAGGTGAAGAGCAGGCTGAGGTTCAGCTGACATCCAACGTCAATGCTGACACTAAGATCCTGGTGCCTTACACTGAGGCCTTCCAGGTCTGGCTCAGCCAGTTCGTTGCAGATGCCATGGAGCAGCGGGTTGTCAAGACCGACATGAAATTGCGCCACATCATCAACAAGGCATTTGAGGTGAAATGAATACAGCAATTTTCACCATTTAAAATACCTTTATTTATTTCTAGTTTTTCTAGACTAAAGCTTGAGAAATGTGCTATTTCTTCATCAGGCCGGAGACATCTGGATGAAAACGATTTTTGTAGATGTCCCCTATGTTGAGACTCTAAGGACTAGCATTGCACAGGTGGAAATGCCCTCCATGCCAGAAAAACTGTTCATGGACCTGTAAGTATAACACACATCTGAATTAAGATTATAAAATCATTATCGATGGTGAAATGGGCACTACAGAAATTTCCCTCATTTGCGTATGTGTTTGCATCTGAGATGTTTATTTCACCTTTTAAATTTAACACATGTTGTCTTTTCATCCTTTTACCAGTGAAAGCACATTCAGATACCAGTTCAGCGCACACCGTTCATTTTACGTTATCCCCCTGCCTTTTGGAGGCAAATCGTCTGAGGAACTAAGGATACCTGCGGTGGTTACCTCCCCTCACATCTCCTTGCCTCAGGTGGGCCTGGAGTTTCCCTCAAAGGAGATCAGAATCCCCACTTTTACCATCCCTCATGATTATGGCTTCACCGTGCCTAAGATTGGAATGGCAGAAATGTCTGCTAAGGTCAAGAGCAACTATTATAACATGGAGGCAACAGTGTCTGCTGGCAGCAACCTTGCTCAGCGTCCTAACTACCTTGCTAGTTTCAACATCATGGCTGACAGCCCAGTCAAACTTCTGTCCTTTTCAACTGAGGGTAATTTAATCTTTATTCTTTAAAAATTATAAATATGTTCTCTTATACAACAGAAACAGCATAGAAGTTAATACTAATTATTTTTTTCCTATTTTGTCTGTCTTAAAGGAGCTGCAAAACTGATGGACACAGCAACAACTACAAAATTCACCACTGATGGTTCCTTGAGACACATGTTCATAAACACAGGTTTTAATCTTATTGAAACCATTGACTCCACAGACAATTTGCTAACAACAGGAAGGTACAACATCTATGCCACCTCCCCTGTGGGTCTGGACACTTCTCTGACAATTACCACCCAGGTTACCCTAGACTCAAACATGCTCTCTGGAGACATCAACACAGATGGAAGTGTTACTCTTGGGCCCATGACTGCTACCACCACCTATCTCCACACTTTCTCAGTTGAACCAGAGAAGAAAGAGGCAAGGATGGAGAATACACTGAGAGTCAACTCTGACATCTTGAATGTTTTGAACAAGGTCAAGGCATCATATGCAAATGAAGAACTTCTGATTGAGTCGAACACCAACATGAACAGTGGCCCCATCAAGCACACCACCAAAATGAGTCTTAACTACAAGGATCTTCTGTTTACTGTGCAGTCTGACTCAGTGACCAAAGCTGCTGAGAGAATGCTCCGTAACCAGATGGAGCTCTCTGCCACAAGAGGACAGGCCAGCCTTAGAATTGAGAATCAAGCTGATGATACAAAGAACCGTGTCTACTCTCTGCTCACTGGATCCGTGAACCCCTCTGGCTTGGAGATCAACACTGATGCTTCTGTTAACATATTTTCAAGTCTTGCCTCTCACAAAGCAACTTTGACCCTGAACACAAATGGCCTGACCACCAGCTGTACAACAACTGCTCAGCACAGCCCAATGACCTTTGAGAATGTCTTCCATGGTGGAGTTGACACCTCTGGTGCCACCATGTCTCTCACCACCAAGGGAGCCATTAAAGAAAACAAAGGTGAGCTCAATGTTGAGGGAAAGATTGCAAGCACAGAAGTCTATATCAATGGCGTCCTTAAGGGTAACCTCTTTGACATCAACACCAGGAACAGAGTGAACCTTAGACTGAACGAAGATGGTCTGATTATTTCCAACAACATGGTCGGATCCTTCAATGAGATGAGGACCGAAAATACCCACTCACTGTCTCTTTCTCTGAGATCTTTTACCCTCCACTCCAAGACTGACAACGTCCTTGACAGCAGGAACTCCTACATGCATGACATCACAGTTAACATGGAGCGTTTTACTGCCTCAGTCATTGTGAAAAATGACCTGAAGATCATGGAGGTTAACTTTGTGAATGATGCCCAGTTCAAGGCTGAACCCTACAACATGGAGTTGACTGGAACAATGATGGGAGTTTTCTCAGAGGAAGAGCTCAAACACACTTATGAGATCAAGTTTGTTGATATGGTCCTGTCTGCAAAGTGCAATACCAACGGTAAACTCCTGGGATCCCACATGACACATACCACTGATATGGAGGTTGCTGGTCTGTCCATGAAGTTCAACAATGTGGCTAACTTCAACTCACCTTCTCTTCGTCTGGACAGCACAGTCAAAACTGTTGCTGAACCCTTCACACTGAACATCGACGCCATTTTCAACACAGATGGTGCAGTGTATCTGTATGGAGACCACAGCGGCGAACTGTACAGCAAATTCCTCCTGAAAGCAGAGCCTGGTCTGTTCACACATTCATTTGACTACAGAGCATCAACTACCCATGAGCTGGAAGGCAGACCTACTGTCAAGACCACTATGGAGAACAAGGTCAACAGCATGCTCAGCCTACAAGAGCAGAGTATCAGAATGAAGATGGAATCCAAGGTAAATGACCATACTTTTGATGAAGAGTTTAGTGCTTATAACAATGCAGAGAAAATGGGTGTTGAGGTAGCAGGAACAGTCTCAACTCCCCTCTTCAGTGACGTCAGTCAAGAATATGGCATCTCTGGATTTGTGAAGTACGACAAGAACAGCGACAGCCACTTTGTCCAGATTCCATTCATTGAGCACCTGCCCACAGTCATTGAAAATGTCAAGACCACAATGATGAGTCTGATGGACCAAAGCATTGAGATGCTGAAAGACATTGACAACAGGTATGAGATCAGTGTCAAGCTGCAGAGCAAAGTGTCAGAACTGAAGGAAGTCATCGACAACTTTGACTTCAACCTCTTTGTCCAAGACTTCAGAAAGTTTAGCAACTCAGTGGAACAAGACCTGATCAACTTTATAGCCATGATCCCAACTGACGAAATCCTTCAAATCCTAAAATCCCTGAGGGAGTCTATCAGGAATTGGATCCAGAAGCACAATCTCATGGAGAAGTTCAATGTATACTATGACAGAATAGAGGAGATCCTCTCTGGCTACAGGGTTGAGATGATGATTGGAGAGATCATGGATGGGGTTGTTAGAATTTTGAAGCAATTTCAGGTGAGGGAAAAGATTCAGTCTGCATTTTATGCTCTCAGGTCAGTTGACATCCAGCCATTGGTCAAAAAGGTTATGTCTCCCATTCAGGAGTTAATGAATGAACTGTATTCCTTTGACTTCAAACAGCTGATTGACGACATGAGTGATTATTTCATGAGAATGGTACAGAAAGTCAGGTCTTTTGATTATGATACACTTGCTATGGAGCTGAAAGAGAGGGTGGTAGATATGGCCAAAATTCCTTGCTTTGGAAAACTGTATGGAGAGTTCAGGGTTACATCACCTCATTACAAACTTAGGACCACTGCTGACCTGGAGAACACCACAACTACATCAGTCACACCAGAATTCAAGGTGAACCTTAACTCACAGGCTACATCTACTCTGAGAGTCCTTGACTTCACTGTGGATGCCAGTGCACATTTTGCAGTGCCCGAAATGAGTCATCTGTCCATCTCCGAGAACATCAATATTGCCCAGTCCAGCTTCACACTTGACCACAAGGGCACAATGACTCTCAATGGTCTTTCAGCCCAGTCTGCTGCTGACACCACTGCAAAGATCTCAACTGAGGTCTATGTTGCAGAACTTAAAAACAATGCACTCTTTGCTACAGAAAATGGAGTTTCTGCCAATGTTGAGTCTAGCTATAAGCATGACTTCAGGATGCCACCCCTCAATATCTTCACTGAAACATCAATGAATCAAAAGACAGCTTTTCTGCTCAAGGATGGCACTGCCCGTTTGACCTTTAACAATCTTGGCAATGGAAAATACGCAGTTCAGGACTTCTCAGATGAAGCAACTCACAAGAGTGACCTGGAAGTGGTGATGGATCTCCACACAACCAAAGTAACTTTCACTGGTGAGACAGGTTGCAGCAGCATCAAAGCAAATCAAAATGTGGATGTTGATGTATGCATTTTCCGGCACATAATTGTTGATGCCAAGGCTGAGACAGAAACACCTTTCATGAAGAATAGTGTTGCAGAGGTCAAGTTCCAAGCTAAGGCTGGAGACATGAAAATTGATTTCACTGGCTTTCACAATGCAGACCTGACTGGACAGGTTGAGGGAACTTTGTCAAGCTCTGCCCTTGCTTTGATCACACCTGATGAGCTTAAATTTGACACCAAGAACAGGGGAAATGTCAAGGTCGCCCTTCCATTCAAGCTGTCTGGAAAGGTGGATCTCCAGAATGACATGGCTCTTACCCTTAACTCTGAGGTTCAGCAAGGCAGCTGGACTGGCCTGGCCAGATTCAATCAGTACAAATACTCCCATTACTTCAGCATGGATAATGGCATGAAAGAAATTAATGTATTTTCCCAGATTAAAGGAGAAGCAAATCTTGATATGCTGACTGAACCTATCACAATTCCCGAAATGACACTGCCATATGTTGGCATTAGAACACCAAGAGTAGACTACATCTCACTGTGGGAAGAAACTGGCCTGAGAAACTTCCTAACCACAACTCAGCAGACATTTGACATGAGCTCTAAGCTGAAGTACATGAAGAACCCTGAGGTCATCACAATTGATGTTAATTTGGATCCAGTCATCACTGTCATTAACAACGGTGCCAGGAGTCTGCACAAGAGAGTGCTCATTGGAAAGGATGAGGTTGCTGCCATCCTTGCTAGATCTTACAACCAGGCAAAGGCAGAATATGAAAATTATAGCATTGAATTACCCAAAACCATTACAGTGCCTGCCTACAGGGTCCCAGTGATGAACGTCGAGATGTCTACATTTACCATTCCTCTGCCCGACTTCAGTCTCATCACAATGCCCTCTCTGCATGTTCCATCTGCCTTGAGCAAGCTGACTCTTCCAAAAATCACACTTCCAAAAATTCAGACTATCAAGATCCCAGTAATGGGAGACATAACTCATGAGTTCTCCCTGAAAACAGCAATGCTCACACTCAAATCTGATGCCAGTGTCATCAACCAGGAAACCAGCACCACAGCCACACTTGATGCTTCCTCATCCTCTGAATTTGTGATTCTGAATGGCAGGATGAAGGGTGACCTCAGCCTGGTCAGAGCTGGTGTATTCCCAGTATCCTCCTCCCTCTCTGTAGAACATGCACTGGTAGAGGGAAATCATAAGAGCAGCATCATCTTGGGTGAAAATGTGGAAACCTCCATCACTAATTCAATGAAGTTCAAACTGCCTGAGATGACAATGGAAATCTACCAGGAGATCATTGGAAATCCAGAGAATGGCCTTGTTGTCTCTATGGCTACTCCATCTGCAGGACTCATTGCAGCCCAGATGCAGACTAAGCACCCCGCACAAGTCAAAGCAAGACTGTATGGTCGCTACCCGGTAAGATAACTTTTAGTGACCTATTTGTTTGCCCATTACCTTTAATTGTGATTTCAATTATTAATTTATTTTTTTTTGTTCCGTGTTTACTATTTTCCACAGTCTGAGCCAACAACAGACATTGATATCTTGGGTGTGAAGATGTCTGTGATGGACTCTGAGAAGCTGAACATTCAGACAACCTGGAATATGGAGATGCCATATGAGGTGATGTTGGGACTGAAGAAACAGGTGCCAACAGTTGTGGAAATGGTGTCTGATCCTGCACGCATGGCATATAATGAAATCTCCAAAAAGGCTGTAAGGCTTGGGGAGTCTATTAAACAGGCTAGAAAGCAGGGCAACGTAATGTTCAAGAGGGCTATTGACAACCTTGCAGCAGTCAGTCCATCTGATGTAATGACAACTATCACAGAGAAGACCGTTTTAATCCTCAAAGACTACCAAAAGAAGGTTGAAATTGTTCTTGATGCTGTTGTTAAATTCCTGAGAGAGACCAAGTTCCAGATCCCCGGGTATGAACAGAGGCTCTCTGGGCTTGAGGTCTACCAGAAATTTAGCACTTTTGTTGCTGATGTATCTGAGGAAGCTGTTCAAAAGATTCCTGAGTATTTTTCCAGCAGGTTTACGACAGTCCTTGATTATTTCCAATCTATTGAATTCACCCTTCCTGGCTCTAACTACATGGTCAGTGGAAGAGAAATTCTTGATGATTTGTCTGTAGCTCTGCGAAAAATCCAGGACAAAGTGATTTTCACTGTGAGGACACTGGCAGATATCCAGTTAGAAGACATCTTTAAGAAATTCTCAGCATTCATGCAGTTCATCACAAAACAAAGTGAGACCTTTCTCCAAACTCTAAAATCTCAGAACATTGAAAAAATCTCTGAATTTGTCAGTGATGTGTACAGAGATGCCACCAACTCTCCCATCCTGGCTGATGTTTCCATGCAGATTGAGGAGGTCTACAGAATTGTTATGGAATATCTAACAACTGTGAGAGCTAAAATCCAGAATATTCTGTCTAGTGTATCTAGTGAACAGCTCCAGTTTGACATCCAGTCCTGGATTGACACTATGGTCAAACGTATGAATGCATTCCACAACAATGTCATTAAGACCCTAAAGGAGAAAAGCCAAAGTGTTGAACCCTTTGTGAGAGTAAGTGACAGACAGATGGAGGTTGACATTCCTTTACCATTTGTTGCCAAATTCAACTAAAAAGACCATGGCTAAAAAGACCTAATCCAGTGTTTGCATCTTTTATATCTGTTGTGTAACCATCATGACAACAGTATATTTGTTCTACCAAAAATGTAAAACTGCATGCTAACAAGTGTTGTCTATATCTAAGATTTTGGTTTCTCTATTCTGTTTTTCAAACTGATAATTTTGTTTATTTCCCAGTTCTCACTCTCTTTGTGTCTTGTACTATTTAAAATGTGTGGGCTTCAATAAAGACAGTTCATACTGCATGTAACTTTGTGCCTTTCTTATGTATAATAGAATATAAATGTATAAAAATCAACTTCCAATAAGGCTTATAGAGTAACAGTTTTGGCAAAGGTGATACGATTTTTACACACTGATAATTCCTCCTGGATGGTATTATGAGGTATAAGTGGCATTTTAGTCTGATAGGAAACCCGTTAATTTTAGTAAAGCTGATATTCTCACTCACAAAACATACTGTGTAGTTAACTGTTTACACAGCAGTCACGAAATGAGGTTATTTTTCTAACTTAACTCTGTCATATGTTGATTATTTATAGCCTCAGGTATAAATTTAGTTGAGACAGAAATAGCTTCTGTGAAACACATGATCCCTCATCATAAAACAATGAGAATAAAAAGAATGAATTCTTACTCAGGCAGCTGTTGCTAACAATTGAAAAGACCTCATGTTTATCCCACTTTTGGAGTAAATGAATTAATTTTCATAATCGGTATTCCAAAAAAAGAATGTATTAAATGACAAATTCAAGGGATGATGGTCTTTGCAAAGTACATTTGTGAATAAATACGTATTTATTTCTAGTACAGGGAAAGTAATGGTGGCTGCAGTAACAACTGGCCTTTAGTGTGAGAAAATGAGGCAAAAGAATGGAGAAGTAGTGATAGTGGCCCACATTGATTTTTTTATTGAGTTTCCGACAACAGTACCGATTGTTCCCTTACATTCTGCATAATTTTTCCTCACAAATAATTCCATTGTTTGCCATTTACCCTTCAAACTTGGTGAGTATTGTGTGATTACATTTATGTGATCATAATTTGATAAGTTTTTGAAATCAGATAGGTTTGGCACATTTTCAGCATTTTTCCTCTCTGTGTTTCCATTGTTGAAGAAGATGAAAACTGCGCTGCCTGATCACTGATTTATGACCTAACAATGCTGGAAATCAGAGGCACATAAGGGGGGTGCAGTTTGGGGGAAATTAACCAATCCAGCACAATGCATTCCTGCTCTGTAAGTCAGCAAAAAGCCCAGCAACAGAAGGCAGGGTGGAATGTGACTTTTATACCATCGTAACTCTGGTTGGATTTGTAAAAGATACTCTTTTACACAGATTTATATTTGCTGTAGTTGTTTTCTGGAACACAAAAAAATATGAGATATTTAAGGTGAAACTGAGCTTTCTTGTTTTCAGTTGCTGTTAAAAGAGCAACTCACATTGCACATCCACCAGGGTTTGCCCTGGATTTTCAGTGTAGCAACACTCTCCTGTAATTGATGATCATAGCTGTCATTTGTACAAGACCTCCCACGATAATGTAAGAGGACAGTTACACAACACTTCTGGGTAGACACAGATCAAACATGAGCTGAATTCATTTCACAAGAATGGAAAACTTGCTGACATACAATGCTCCTTCAGTGTGTCTGAACACATACATTTGAACTACATTCACAGTCATAAAGGAAGACATCAGGTTGGATTTGTATGGGCTTCTTAACTGCCTGCTCATAATTAAGTTTTACTAATTATAGGTTCTTACAGCTAAAAAAATACAACTTTGCATTTACTATTTATCTGGTGTCTTAGTCAAAGGCACACCCTTTTGTTTAAGATTTTGGTTGTGAAAACATAACACAAGCAATTTCCACTGAAATGTTAAATTGTCATACCATGTCTTAATCCCTTACTGGGTGTGCTATTGGCTCACAGAGCTCTTTTGTTGCCCACTCAGCTTTTCATGACACTTTCCACAAAAACATATTTCACTGAACAAAGCACTCACATGCTAAACCTTCTCACATGCTCGATCTTCTCATATAAACATCACCCACTGTAGATGAAACTGTACCTAAATATGAAACGCCAGGCAGATCTTTCAAGTCTTTGAGACTGCTGAGATTATGACAGCCTGTGAAGCAGCTAAACCTGGATTTCAGAGTTCAGAAGCATGTTGACAGACTATGTGCTTCAAATGATTTGGTTTAGGCGACCTGTAGGAATAAAAAAAAAAGATCTCTCCTCCTTTGCCGACTATACTGTTTGTAGCTGACAATGTCCTAGAGTGACGTTATCCATGATTTAAAAGCACCTACTTCATTAATGTCCCCTCAAGACCAGTCACTGTAGCCACAGCTGAGCATGAAATTTAGGGTAAACACATGCTTAGCAAGCCATAAAAATAATAACTTATGGTATCATTTGGTTAACTGTGTGCTTGCCTTAACTCTAACAAAACACCAACCATTGAAAACTTGCAATACAATGGACAATATGTTTAGCCCTTTCCCAGACAGGATGTGTACTTTTCTAGACCTGTGATGAATTGGGCCTGCTGCATAATGATTAAACCAGACATTTATAACCGTGGAGTCACTTTTTGGATGTTATTCCAACTGACAGACCTGAGACGGGTAATTCCATGAATTGTGAACTTAAAGGTTAATGTTTATACCAAAATACCAGGATACAGAGCACAATGGCTACCCTTACTCAGTTTTTCAAACGTGTATAAAACTTTCGGTGAATTATAGTTTGCAGATGCTGTGCAATATCTCAAACTTGATACAGCCGTTATAACAATACAACGTGGACATAAATAACGAGTGCAATTCTTTCATACTGCTTTGCTTATTACAAAGTATAACCTTGGCAGTAAGGCAGTGACCTAAGCAAACACTGTTTAACACAAAAAGTGAGCAAATTAAGTCTTGGCTCCAAAGCAGACCCCTGTCCACATAAGAGACAGAGGCCTAGGCGTCCATTGAAATGTTCGTGGTTTGTCCTTTTTTACTCCCTCCACCACCAGTCAGACTGGGATCATGTGACCCACAAAGAACATGCTGTAACCAGAGCGTTTCACACATGCCCCGATATCAGATGATTACCAAGTGTGTTCAAAACAACTTCTTCACAGTCATTCGTTCTGGTTCAGCCAAGGTCGTCCGATCCCAAGGGGTGGAGGTGTGTGTGTGTGTGTATGTGTATGTGTGTGTGTGTGTGCGTGTGCGTGTGTGTGTGTGCGTGTGTGTGTGTGTGTGTGTGTGTGTGTGTGTGTGTGTGTGTGTGTGTGTGTGTGTGTGTGTGTGTGTGTGTGTGTGTGTGTGTGTGTGTGAATGGGTGTGTGTGTGTGTGTGTGAGTTAGCTTGTTTGTGTGTCTGTATGTGTGTGTGGCTGACTTGATACATATG
>OMNW01028322.1:14461-35504 GCA_900303245.1 Selene dorsalis
TGAGAGAGATGCAGGTGATGTGCAGACTGTATGTCTGGCCTGAGTAGGAGTAAATGAGTTGCAGCAGTGCAGAGCCTTTGCCAGACCCATGTTACACACACACACACACACACACACACACACACACACACACACACACACACACACAAACACACAGCTGTCCTTTGTGTTTAATGCTAGATGACAAACAGGTCTGTGTTACCATCAGCCTAATGTTAAACTCCCCTGCTGTTTGTCTGAGACTCTCAGCTCCACTCTGTCATTATTGCTGCTCCTCCTGCTCCGTTTGTTGTTTTTTGGCTGTTTTTTTTTTTTTTTTTATCCTAACAGGGTGGCCAACTGTCCTTCTCATGTAATATCAGCGTCCTGTAGGCACTTTTACTCCCAAAACACTGAGCTGTTCAGGAACTGACAGAGAAAAATGTTTGTTTTGCTTTTCACATCCACAGATGAAATTTCACGAGTCACATCGACACAGATTTCTCGGCACAAAGCAGTTTGTGCGGCAGCTTTAGCTGTCAATTACACCACTGATCCAATTCAGTGTCATGTCAGGAAGTCAGGGCCTTGCAGCAGACTAACAGAGAGATAGAGAGAGCACAAAACTGACCTTGATGCTGCATTTAAATACCCTCAAGATGGGACATCCTATCAGATGGAAGTGGAAGTTATATCAGGGCAAACCCCAAGACTGAACCATAAAACAGCTTTCCTGTCAGCCAGTAATATGACAGGAGTGATGGTGGCCTGTGACATCAGACGCCAAATGAATGATTGATTATCCAGCACATCTGCCTGCACAATGCACAAAACACAAAGCAGCACACAGGAAGTGGACTGAACAACAGGAATGCTTGAAAATGGACTGAAGCCACCCTGCAAGGAATATGACTTTTGCCTTTTTTTATTTATGTTTTAGCTGTTAAACTGTATTTCAATTTCATCTTTGATTAAATTAACAACAGCTTATGAACTTAAAGATCACAGGAAAACCTAATGGACATACATGAAAGCTTGACTGTTCCATCTCTAAAGTTGCAAATAATTCTGAAGCAGAAATTCTCAACCCATTTTTTAACTTATTTTTATTGGCCTGAATCTACAACCATAATCCCACAAAGATGACCACCATGTGAATTTTTTTTAACTGTGGGGTGTGTACTCCCACAAGGTTACTCCACGGCCCAAATTCCCACAGAAAATACCAATGATAAGACCTAAGTGGTTGGTACACCAGTCGGTATTTTCCAGCAGAGACGGACCCTCCTGCAGTGGTGGAGGAAGTATTCAGAAGTATCAATACCCCACTGTAAAATGCATGATTACATGGATCAGTCTATATTTAGTCAAAGTATCAACAGTAAAAGTCTCATTGTGGCTGTTCTGGCTGTCAGGCCTCTTCCACAGGGTTACAAAACAAACCTGAGAGGCTGAGAAATGATTCATGTGGAAGGGAAAAAACTTCTACATTAATTTGAATTTTTTTTTTTTTTAATATCGTAGAGCTTTAACCTTTTGTACCTGACATATTTAAAAGAAGCTATCTGACTAACAGGCTGACAACACATGGCCCACGACTTAGAAATAAAGTGTAGCTTGGGTGAAAAGGCATTTTTTCTGTCTTAAGTGAAAATACTCAAAGAAGATTAACTACTCTGAATAGTATCTGTATATATTACGGTAAAAGGCAGTGCCCTGGACTAACACCAGAAGAGTTTTCAGATATGCTATCAAGCTGGATCAACTCCTCTTCACAGAGGTAACTCTGGCAGGGGTTTATTACATTACAGTCTTCCCTGTTACTTTGTCATGGTGTTTGTAAGACTCAGCTCCAGACCCCAGCAGTTTTGTTTTGACTAGACGGCTTCTAATTAGACACATTAATGATTCCTTCAGGGATTCACTTACTTTCAACTGCAATACTGTATTCAACAATTACAAGATGTGGATTATAATAAACAGTAGGCGTCTTTGTGTCAATAAGCAACATGTATTTTAAAGCTGCTGCCTCTTTCACCTGCTGCATCTGATTTAACTGCCCTCTATTTTGGTTCTCAGTATGTTTGCCACTGGTTTTTGCCTATAAAAATTGTGTTTGAGGGTTTTACCTGCCTCCTGTTTTTGATGTACTAAACAGTAGTCTAAGGAGGGCTTCCAACTGAAGTGCACTTCACTGTAGCCTAAAGGCTGTTTTTTGATGTGTTCTTGTACATAATGTGCTCACTTCCCCAGATACTATTTTTGGGTACGACACGACCCATATGTGCTGGACCCCACCGACTCTTCTTCTTTTTGATAAAGGGATGCTTATACTTTGCAACAGTCTGCAGACTGTCTTCAATCCGAGGGGTTTCCTGTATGTGCTCTGCTTCACTGCACCCTGCATACAGTGCACCCCACTGACTCCTACAAAACTGTTTGGAAGCCGTGTGCTGCACTTCACTTGAGTCCTGCTGAGAGGGCTTTGCCATCTGTGGCATTAAAGGAGAAGTTCCATTTTTTACAACCTGGACCTTATTTCTAGCATAAAATACGTTCATTTACTCACCACGTACAATGGGAGTTGTTGGGGCAAAGATGCAGTGTCTAAATAAGACATTATCTGCCGTGAAACTCTTTCATTTCACCAATATGTTGTTATGAATCTTCAGTACTATTCCCCCGTGAGCTCGGAGCAGTTCAGAGTTGCCTTGTTATTGTCATCCGGGGTTTTTTACACGGCTTTTCACTGACCTTCGACTTCAATGACGTCACTGCTGTGTGCCACCGCAGCACGGCTCATTCACTCCGTGCTCTGCCTGTGGAAGCTGAACTTAGTCCAACTTGTCATTTTGTTTGGACAATTTGGAAAAAAACACCAACCATGTTATTAGCAGAAGCAAACACCGTGTAGCCGACCGTCGTAGAGCATGGAGTGAATGAGCCGTGCTGCGATGGCGCACGGCAGTAACGTCATCGAAGTTGAAGGTCAGTGAAAAGCCGTGTAAAAAACCCCGGTTGACAATAACAAGGCAACTCCGAGCCGCTCCGAACTCACAGGGGAATAGTGCTGGAGATTCATAACAACATATTGGTGAAATGAACGAGTTTCACAGCAGATAATGTCTTATTTCGAGGCTGCATTGTCGATGCCCCAACACTCCAATTATATGGATATACACGGATCTTGAATGGATCTAAATATCTTCTGAAGGACTCCAAGTTACACCAAAGTTGTTCGGGTGAGTAAATGAAATAAGGTCTAGATGCTAGAAATAAGGTCCAGGTTGTAAAAAATTGAACTTCTTCTTTAAGATTAGCTTGGTGCACATCAAGTCCAAATGAAAATGCCAGTGATAACATGTACAAATTAATACAGCTGATATTTTCTCTATTTCCACATAGTATCAGATTCAATAAGAAATTCACCCAGAAATGTATCAAATCCCAAATTCAATTACAGATACTAGCAGGAGCAGTTTGAGTATAAGATATGTTCTGAGATGACTTATTCATTCTTCCTCTGTCATTTTCACAGTTTTGTTTCCAGTCTTAGTCATTTTCTGGAAAAATGAAATCACAGGAGAAAGAGTGGCTCACCAGTGCTGAACCTGCACTCTGAATCTTTTATAGACACATAAAGGATTTGGTGACAGGCCACACACAGGTCTCACACAGGTCTAATTAGCCACAGCAGAATAACTGGAAACACCTGTGTGTGTGTGTCTGTGTGTGTGTGTGTGTGTGTATGTGCGGTACTTAAAAGGGCGAGAATTTAAAGGCTTAATGTTATTATATATCAATATTTCAACAGAACAAGAGTGTGTAAAATAATGTTGTGTAGATGAATGAAATCGAAAGTGAATTCATGAAGCTGCAGTTCTGGATCATTATTTGTCATCAACACCAGCTCATTTTATTCAAATGAGATCCACCTGCTGTTTGGAGCCTTTCCAGTGGGAGCACCAGGTCAGATGCAGCAAACCTGTCTGACTAGAACAATTTCAGCAATTAGCGGAGGCAATTAAGACCAAGTGAGAAGTTCGTGCATTTTCAACCAAATTACTCACTTTGTCTGAGCTTTAATATTTTAAATCATATCTGCAGAGATAATTTGTGTCATTTGTTCCCCTGTCTGTTGATAACAGTATGAGGCCGTTATATATCAGTGGGCGTATGTATCAGTATGGCAGCTACCAGCCTACTACAGAAATCTCTATCTGCAGCTCTCCATGGCTTCGCTCTGTGGTGCCCACACATGAGAGTGGGCTGTGCAAGCGAAAGATTGTTGGATGTTGTAAAGCAACATCGCCTGAGGAAAATAAATAATTAGAAAAGCAGAGTCATACGGACAGGGAGAGGCAGGATAGAATAGAATAGAATAGAATAGAATAGAATAGAATAGAAGTGAGGGTTTTACTCCACATCATACATGTGGGCATGTCTCTGTATGTGCATATGTCTGGCACTGAAGGCAATGGTGGATGTTACCAATCACAAGGCCAGTGGCATAATCTCTCAATGGAGACACAGGGTCAAACAGATCCCTCGCCCAAAAACACAACACTCCTCCCTGTTCCTCTGCCACCCCTCTCACTCTGCTGCAGTGCACTCAGACGGGGGTCTCAAGATGGGCTGTCAGTCTCCAATCACACCACTAATCTTCCCTCATACACTCTGATACATACAACCCCTCCTCGCTCTCTGCCTTCCCCCTCTCTACATTTCGCTCTCTCCCTCGCACACACACACCCCACACACCCCACATACACACACACAGAAAACACTATAGGCCTTACAGCGATGGTATGTGAGAAATACCCTTGTAACTGATTCCTTCACACAACCATCAGTGGTTAGGTTTTCAATAGAAAGCCGTAGCAGTGTTTTAGATTGACTAGAATAGAGTTGGGTGTCTTACTTGCTTTCCCTGGCCGGGGCCTTTGCAGCAGCTTCTGCACGGTGAGCAGGTCCTCGGTCTTCACCGCCTGCAGCAGTTCCTGGTCCTTCCCCATCTTCCGCTCTGAGCAGCTCTACTCCCGCAGCATCCTCCGATACAGCGGCGCTTCAGCCCAGCCTCACCACGCGGGGAGGGTGCGTCTACCGCGGCCACGAACAGCCTGCTTCCTCCCCCCTGGTCCCTGACAAGATGAGACCCCCCTAGAGCTTAAGCATATGATGGGGTGAGAGAGGCTGAAAGGGAGAGGGAAAGGGAGGGATTTGTAAGGTGGGATGGAGGGATGCTCTCGGGTATCCCCCCGCTTAAGTGCAGCGCCACAGGATGGGGATGGGACCGGAGGCTACTGGGCCGTTCCCGATTCCAGTAACAGCGCGCTGGCGTCGCATGCGTGATATTTTGACGGAGGGGATGAATGGTCTCGTTTCCACGGTTTGCTTGCGCTCCTCATCTGTGATAGCTACCGGCTGGAGGCAGGTCGGTCTCCCCTGCAGCTGCGCACCAAAACAACGATTAACCGAGTGGGGAACAGTTCGGGATCCTGGCTGAGGGCAAAAAACGTCAAACGGACTGATGTAGCAAGAAGCCTCGCGGACTCACTCGTGGACGCTGCGCGGAGATGATTGTGCGTTTAAAGATCGGGCGCGCGCGGTGTCCGCTTCTCCCCAGGTTGTGCCGCTCTCGTGCTCTGCGTCGTAAACACAATCCAGCGCTGCCGCTGCTGCAGCCATCGCTCCGCGTGCGCTCGGGCTCTGTATTTGGTAATGATTTTCTCCGCGTGGGGGCAGGGGTAGTGAGGGGGGCACGTACACGCGCCCGCGCGCTCTACAGCTGGCCCAGCTCGTACCGCTAAATGGCTCGTGCTGCAACTTGGGGGCGGACCAGGAGCGCGGTGCTCTCCCGCCTCCTTTTCATCTCTCTCTGTCTCTGTCTCTATGGCGCTCCCTCTTTGCTTTATAGAGAAGCTGCAGAGATTTATTCAGCTGCTGGAAGACACAGAGATAGCCCGAGTGAATAAACAGTGTGTTCAGCCCATCTTCTTCTTCCTCGCCATGCATCTTAGCTCTTCCCCAGGTGATGCCAGAGTCAGACTGCATCCAGTGCAATTACTGCATAACTAAGACAAGTGATTTCAAACGCACAAACACATGGTCCTTTACAAAGACTCACCTGTTTCCATGTGTAAAAGGCCTCTTGAAACATGGAGACAGGAATTGAAAAAAGCATCCACTTGTAAAATGATAGGTCTGACTCAACATTTTCAAACTCTGGGCCATAGGCTACATCTGGGCAGATTTCAGATTTTATCTTCTGGTACTGGCACACAGCTGGAAGATCATCTGTATGTGCATATCCTAGAATTGGTCCAGATGTGGTAGTAGCATCTGACAATCATGCTGCAGGCTCTATATGGCTCAGTATGTGCCCCGGCTTTGGAACCACAGACACACAATGGGTCTGACAAAACCAATAGGCTGGATTTAGCTATACACTCAATGAGCACATTCAATAACAATCCTGACACAATGATGTTGGACGTAAGGCACAGGGTGGTGGGAATACCACTGGTTCTGCATGTATTTCATGATGAATCAAGGCATTGAACAATTTAAAGTTTTGTTAGTTCTAGATTAACACTAAAATTTATACAGACATTTCCATCTAATTGCTGACAATGTGCACTAACAACCGCAAATGTCTCCATCACGGTGGTGCTGGTGGGGCTCACTAAAGTCCTTAGGACACATCTTGTGGTCACCACGTGGCTAAACAAATAGCCATTTAGTAGTTGTTGAAATAGTTTATTGAGTTCAAAGTGGTGGAGCAACCTGACCATAACTAAAGTTATCACACATTCAGCTTCCTCTTTTAATCGTAGTAGACAAATTTCCATTCAGCTGATAAAACGTTCTAATAAAAATAGTTACAAAACCACAGCTCATCATCATAAATATCCACTATATTCATTAACATTAGACTATGCCCAGACTGCACTGGTAACATGTTCCATCAGCCATTTTGTTTTGATCTAGCAATGTCATCAAGTCAAAACTGTAGTAAAATTCAGTAGTATAACTGAGCCCGAGTCAACATGCATGCAAACATGTTGACTCTGCCAGCATGCAGCATTTCAGTTTTTCTTCAATTGTCATTCATTTATGGACATTTACACATTAACAACCTTGACAGTGAATCATTTGTAGGTTCTCATTAACTGGTTAACTTTAGCATTGTGGGATCAAATTGGCCAACTGAGTAGTTGTCTTTGATTTTGAAGACAAGACAAGATAGCTGTTAGTTTGTGTTATGGTAGTGTAATATTTGCCATAGAAACACAGGAGTGTTTTTTTTCTGTCATCTATTTTCAGCAAGGCGGATCAACATATTTTCAAATGTCAGAGTATTCTTTTAAATTCCATTTTAAATTTCCATTTTTGCCGACATACTGTATCTCAAATATTCAATCAACCAATTAACCCGCTATACAACACTTACACTGTAACCTACAACAACTAATCTACATGTATGCTAATCTCAATTAGAGAAGAGCACACATCAGTGAATATGACAACATCTAATATGTCTTCTCTCTCTGTCCAACCTCCTCCAGATAACTCCACTCTCCTCTCCATTGTGTGTGTGTGTATGTGCGTGTGTGTGTGAGAGAGTGTGTGTGGGCAGTATGCAGCGCTTGGATGCTGCTCTCTGCCTCCTCCACATATTTAGTGAGTTATGTAAGAACACAAAAAAGTAGCCCATATGGTACTGAGAGAGTATTTATTTATAAATCTGTCTCTGTTAACGCAAAAGCAAATCACTTACCCTGGAGCTGTGTTAACACTAACAGTTAATATATAAATGCCTCATTTTATAGAGAATACCTGCTTCTCCCCTCCCCCATCTTTCTTCTTTATGTCAGGATTCAATATGTCCAAAGGAGGAAACTGTAGATGCATGAGACACTTGGCCATATCTATTACAATCAAAGACAATTCTGCGCTCTCTTTCTCTCTGTGTGTGTGTGTGTGTGTGTGTGTCAACACTTGGTGATGAAAGGAGTGAAATTCTTTACCAGTGTGGCGCTTTCTCAGGAGAAGTGAGAAGTCTGTGCACATGCATACGCCTGCAGACACACCCTTTCAACACTCACCGAATCAAACAAACAAGCAAACGAAGAATGACAACACTAGAACCTGTGATGATTTCAGGGACAGTTTCAAAGCTAAAAAGCAAATGAAAGAAAACAGAGAGATAGAAGAAGCAGCAGGAGGCAGGAAAATTCCTCATATGGATCTTTAATGAAGATGATTAGTAGATTTGCCATAAGGAATGATTTTTGTTTAAATGTTGCAATCTGATAACTGGATTGTTTTGTTTGTGCCATGTCTTTCCATCCCAAGTCAAATGCATCTCTGCAGGGACTCATCCTAACTGCATAGGATCCAATTTGTAGTAGTTATTTTTGCAATGTGTGGTGGAAAGGGAAAGGCATCATACATCTTAATCTGGGAAACATGTGTCTATTATTTGAAACTTGAAAGCCACTTCATTTATCACGAACTGAAGTCAGGCTGTTATGATGCATCCACAAAAAAACACTGCCCCCATGTGGCAGGTCACTAAGCATACAACTCCCATGGGGGCTTGGGTGTTTAGGCCTTGTTCAGTTTGTAAAAATGATGAAGTCGTCAAAAGAAAATGTTTCTTTTTTTATGTGGCTATTGTAAATTTTTGTGCTAAACTTCATCTACATTTTCCTCCAGTGGCTGAAATGCCATTACCAGTGTTTGATTATTAAAACAAGTTGTTGATAAGAAGCTGTCTTCCTAAACTTTTTCCCTATCAAGTGAAGAACCAGTTGTCAGTTATTTTGTTTTTGCAGTTTTGCAGATTGTGTATAATTTTCGAAACACCAGATCGCTGAGTTCAAAATTGTCGGAAAAAGATTTACCTACACTAGCCATTCTACGTGCTATAGTGTAATCTGGTGATAATAAACACAATCCAGCGACTGGTGTCTGACCGGGGGAAAACTACAAACTACACTAATAATTTAGTATCGACTTTGGACATCAGTAAAAGCATTAATGACAATATATCGCTTCTCTCTGAGGATTTTGTTGTTTACGGGTTTAAAAAGAACACTTGAATGCGTCGTGAGACATCCCCAGTTAATATTTCTTGGTTTGTGATTGGTCGAGCTGCCCGTCCATCATAACCAAACCTCGCAGTCACTCAGAGAGTGAGGGGAACAGGTTGAAAAGGACCTGGAGGCTCAGAGATTCTAATACTGTGGTTGCAGCTTGTAACCGGACCTAACACACAAGCTGGTGAGGATTTTTATTCTCCTGTGTTTATTTAGTCGTAACTATTGTGTTTTCCACGTGTTACAGAGACAGACTTGCTTTCTGACGCATGAGAAATTAAATCGCGCATTCACTAGCTTTACCGTACCAAGATTATTTCTTACGAGCTATCGCGTTAGTACTTGCGTGGTAACGTTGGCTAACGCCACCCCCTGATGCCAGAAGCAAACATTAAAGATAAATTTGAGCTAACGCTGACTTTATCAATGTTACCGCTTACATACAACAGTCACTACTATCCCAATTTCATCTACTGGGTTAACCTCCATTCACTGTCTGAATACAATACAGCGCTGTTTAGGGCTCGTTAGCTTAGCAACGTGACCAAGCTAATGTCGTGACTGTTGATAGTTAGGATGAACCATCACCAGCCTTCAGTTAAAACATTGTGAACGCCATTTATGTCGTAAAAGAACATTAACATTTTTGATAGGCTATGTGCGTTTAAGACAATAATTACCCGTCCAGTTACTGTACAGCGTGGTGTTGTGGTGACACATGGTTGCATATGGCATCTGATGGCAGCCCAGCCTTTTTTGTTTGCTGTTATTGTTCTCCAAACTTCCTCAAGTGTGCGACTGCAGGTAGACTCCACATCCCAAACCATGGACCGTGTACGCTAAAACATAATACTAACTGCATAAATAACAAAATAACAAGAATGTTGTAAGAAATAACGTTTTATTTTATTTTTAAAAAAGTAAAACAGTACGAAGAGAAGTGTGCGTAGAAAGGATGACTTATAAATATAAGGCAGTTAATGTTGCTAGGTGGTACAAAGACTGTTGGCCCTTCACAATAAAAGCTCATTATCTACTGATCTGTGTTACTAGTGTGTCATGGCATGTGCTGAGGGGTGCAACCGACCGTTATTTCCACTACTGATTCATCTGTCAACTATTTTCTCGATTAGTCTGGCTAAGAAATATAAGAAGATAATGTAAACTGGTCATAAATACCACCAAGACTTCAAGTGTCAGGTGTTCAGTGTCTTCGTTTATTGATTCAATGAAACTGAAAGATATTAGAGGTTGTAATACAAAAAATGCATTCTCACATTGGCGGAGCTTTAATCACACCATTTCAGGTTCTTTTGCTCAAAACTGACCAAATCTATATAATGATTATGAAATTATTCGTTTGTTCATGTCAGTTGAGTAATCAAATCATTTACTAATTATTGCAGCTCTATCTATGTTATGATGATTTTCACAGGAGAAAATTGATCTGCCTGTTCTCCACAATTAGTCCAACTTATATTAGTTTCAGTTTGAGCTGCAGTAACATGTTCTGGGATGGTGTTGTGTCTCAGTTTATCAGGGGAACTCCACGTTGCTGTATCAGGAAGCTTCTTTAATAACTCATCTAGTCACAGTGTTAGTGTTGCTTAACTGGCTTAAGGCTGATTTAAATATTGTTGTTGTTGTTATGCATGTTTTAGTTTCAGAACAGCTCTGAAGAGTGGAAACAACAGAGCCCTTTGACTATGAGTCTAGACACAAATGTGGATAAAAACTGATATTTTGTTTCCACCTTCTCATATTCACATGAGTACCCACTTGCCCAGTCAATGTTGAGTGATCAGCGTATTTTTATATTCCAGTCTGTCTCTCGTGATTTTATACACCGAGGGAAAAAGAGATCTTTAAATATGAGTCATCGTTTTTTTTGTGCAGTGACTTATTGTGCATCTTTAAAAACCAACCAAAATGTGTTTCCTGTTCCTCCCTAAGTCGAGATTCGAAAGCTGACCCGATGATTTCAAAGGAAGTAACCGCTCCTCCCTCTCCACTGCAGGAAGGTCTCAGCGCAGCGTGGGTGCCCAGGGATCCACTGCCTGAGTGTGGGGAGAGCAGCGGCCGAGACCCCAGAGACATGAACCACACCAAGGGCGGCCTGGTCATCTTCACCGCCAACTCGCACCCCTCCGGCCGTGAGCTCAGCAAGAGGATTGCAGAGTGAGTACAGGAGGAATAGCTGACATTAAAAACACGCAAGAGAGGCAACATCCCATATCAGTCACTCGGGAACAGCTCTGCCGCCTCCTTTGTCTCAGATGAGGGAGCTTCTGTTAAATATAGAAACACTGCACACTTCTTGAGAGAGAAGTCTGAATGTATTTCCATCTGAATGAGTGGATTTGCATTTGCCAGCACATGTACAGTGTTTACAATATGGCTGACCAGAGCGTGGTCCATGGTGCAACTTCACAAAAGGCAGCAATGATACAGCAAAATGTAATCTCTGTGCAAACATATTTTCAAGGACTAAATATTTCTTGCAGCAGTTTTTTCTTCACAAGAGTCACATAGTGCAGAAAAAGTTCATGACAGTGTAAAGCTCCAGTAAATGTCCGGTATTTATATATCATATGTATATATTTTACCCTCTTAAACAAAATGAATCTTTTTTTCTCTCATGTTTCAATAATATGCCATGACTGTTATTAAAGTAAGTTTGTCAGAGCGGTAATTCATTCGCAGGACACTGACTTATAGGTCGACTGTGACATCTCTGCTTTCCTCGGGCTTTGTTAAACATTTTCAAACCCTGTTTGAACCAGGAAAAGCACACTGAGTAAGCAAAAGACACCTCGGAGCTCTTTACAAGTCTGTTTAATGGAAACACGGGCTGTACAAATACATGATTCTCTTTTTTCTTTTTCCTTTTTTTTTTTCACCATTCGACCTGCGCATCTTCCACGTCACCAGCTGAACAGTCACATTTACATTTAATCCTGCAGCTGAATGACGACTCCTCACGAGATAGTGATAGGATAAAGTACCTGGAGACAAAAGGAAGTTAAAAAATGGAAAATAAAAATGTAAAGAGGTTCAAAAACATTGTTTGTTCAAACAGAGAAATGCATGATATCCTCCAACCTAGGGCAGCCAGAGGCCGTATATGGAGCCTCAAATGCAGAAGAATAAGAAGTGACACAAAAGCTGGGCTTCTGCAAGATGTCACTTCATCTTTAAAAATGTAAATCCAGTACAATTTATCAGTGACCTCACCACCTGCAGTCGCTTCAAAATAACAACCTCAGTTCCACGTTGAGCAGCAACATCGTCCACATTTCACAATGTTCCGCGTAAACACGACATTCATTAAAACCAAGTGGAAAAGCACATGTTGATGCAGTCCTGCGCTCCACAAGGACACGGGAGTATGTGGATGTTTATACAACAAATATTCAGCCTGGTCTGTCTGACATGAAACTCCTCGCTCCATTTGTCCCTCCGTGCGTTCGTGCACATTTATGTGGAAGAGGAGTGGCAGTATAACGCAGCGCGTTAACGGTTAACTGGGAGAAAATGTGCAGAATGCAGACTGAATTTATGGCAACTTATAACAGGCCGATCTGCTCAAAGGAGCAGTTTAGCAACAAATAATTCCACACAGTGGCTACTGAGAAGTATGTGCTTATTTATTTATTTATTTATTTATTTTTATGAAATATATCTTCGTCATGGATAAAATGACATGTTTCCTCTGGCATTACTTATGTTCAAGAGCTAAGATGAATCTCTCTCTCTCTCTCTCTCTCTCTCTGTCTCTCTCTCTCAGGCGGTTAGGGGTGGAGCTTGGCAAGGTGCAGGTCTACCAGGAAGCTAACAGAGGTGAGATGATGTCTGATGAGGAATGACTCCTTGTGCATGGGTGGAAATTTACTTATTGACATAAATTTTATCGAGAGAGCAGACCAACCTGAACTCATTGAGCGAAACAGGAGACGTACGCATATGTGTCTGCAAAACACGGGTAACACAGAACCTTGTGGTGCAGCCCTGGTTATTAAAAGCGGAAGTTAACGTGAGACTGTTATGGTATGGTTCACCTGGTTTCAGACATTTCTGCATGAAACCAGTTCTGGACTTGTTCAAGCAGAGACATAATGTGTTTACCGAGATGAAGTGGTTTACAGCAGCAGAAACAAACACAGCGTGTTTGTCAAACACTGTCCGTTAACAGTTTAAAGTCAGCCCCCGAGAGAGCGGCTGGCCACACATGACGTGCGCACAGTGATGATCAAACGCGCTGTATTTACTCGTTAAAGTGTGTAGCTGTTATTAGACTGTGTTATGGTTAAAACAAGTCTTGTGAACTCGAGTCTGTTACATAACATGATAATGTTGTCTGCTGTTTTAACACCGTAGCCTTTAACAGCGTCGGCTGCAGACTCTTCATTCCTCTCTCTTCTGACGTACTTATGAGCATCACAGTTTTTTCAGTGAACTCTGTATATCCATGTCTGCTGAATTTAATACTTTGAATATATTTGATATTTTAAACCAGCAGCATCCCATTAAGCTCAAATAGTCTTTTATTTCATAATTTCACTTCCACATGCTTTTGGTTTCATGTCTGTATCAGTGGCGGGAGAAATGATCATTTTTGCGATAAATCTAAATTCCAATCACGGTGTGGACTTGATGGCTTGAAACGGAGGTCTGCATCATTTTGTTGAGCTGCACGACTGTAGCTGTAGAAACAGGCAGGTTCCCAGTGGAGAAAAGCTTTGTTTGTTCAGTCAGACTGAAAACAAAGTCTAGTCTCTGAGTTATTGCTCATTATATAAGTCAGTGGCTGAGCTTTTGAGTAAAATGCCATTTATCCCAGATGACTCTCTGTGGCTGGGGGATTATTTAACTCAAAGTGTTTGAGTCAGAAGTTAAGTCTTCTCTGGCTAATCACCAACATCTGATAATCAGCAGTAGCTCTTGATGAGTTTGATGGACAGAAAACTAATCAGCAGCTTGACATGATGAAATATGAAATATTCATTGTACTAATTTATTCAATCAAAAGTGCTGGATAAGTGCTGATTCCAACATTCGGCCCTTAAATTTGCTTCCACAGTACATGCTCAGTGTGTTGCCTTCACGAGCAGAGTGCTGATTCTCAGAAAGACTTTGCAAACTGTTCCCTGGTTGGAGCCAGTTATTACAAGATACTGATACAAGACAGACAAAACAGGACACAGATCAGTCAAGGTCCAAGTACAGAGCAGAGAAATCAAAGGGGGACTGAGAAGTGAAATCTGTCTAGAAGGTGCTGAATGTATTTAAACACTACTGTCTTTTAATATATAGTTTATAGATCAGAGGATAAACTATGCAATACCTCCGTGGCTCCTTTTATATTCTGTCAGTATCGTAGAGCCAGAGGACGTGAGCTAAATACTCAACACCAGACGTGGTCTGAGTTTTAGTTTCTCAGCTCTCAACCCACATTAACCTGCAATACTCACACAACACACCTGGGTTAGTGGTAGTTTTGACTTTCTTCTGTGTGTGTGTGTGTGTGTGTGTGTGTGACGTTTGTCTCTGACTAAGAAGCATTTTGTTTTCTTATCTCTTTTCTATGGAGGCACATTGTTGGAATGCTAGTATCTGTGTGTCTGAATGTCTGTTTATATGTGCATGTTTTCTTGCTACTCAATCCTTCTCACACCCCATTTGTTTCCATAGAAACAAGGGTACAGATCCAAGAGTCCGTGCGAGGCAAAGATGTCTTTGTGATTCAGACGGTGTCCAAGTAAGAAAGAACACACACACTTTAAAGTTTCAACATTTTTCCTACAACATCTCTCATCACGTTTTGTTTATACTGTCCTCCACCTCTTACCCCCCCCCACCCTGCTCCTCGGCTGCATCAGGGATGTGAACACCACCATAATGGAGATGCTGATCATGGTGTACGCGTGCAGGACGTCCTGTGCCAGAAGCATCACAGGGGTCCTCCCCTATTTCCCTTACAGCAAGCAATGTAAAATGAGGAAGAGGGGCTCCATCGTCTCCAAGCTTATCGCCTCCATGATGTGTAAAGCTGGTGAGTGGCAGAAGATCACTGTGAGGCTAAAAAAAGTCAACAAAAACATGACCACACGATGCTTGTACCACTTAATAACAGCACATTCAAAAGAAAATATAAAATCATATAATTACAGAGGTATTGTTAAGTTTCTCTGTGAACCTTGTGCAGGTCTCACACACCTGATCACAATGGACCTCCATCAGAAAGAGATTCAAGGCTTCTTCAACATCCCAGTGGACAATCTGAGAGCCTCGCCCTTCCTGCTGCAATACATCCAGGAGGAGGTGAAGACACATTCATTCACAGCAGGATGAGCTTTCTTATTTGGATTGGTTCATTTAATCCAGGTTCATTAAACTACATCATTAGAATCCGTTTTTACTGCTGCAGGAGAAATTGAGCTGTGCTGTGCTTATTTTGATTAGTAAGGTGATGCTACCAAATTGCATTCTGTCTTCTGTTTTTTCTTAAACAAGAAGTTTTTAAAATTGAATAATTTCAAATGGCTGAAGGTTAAACTACAGGCCCAGGGGTGAAATCATCATCCTCATTAGTTTGTGTTCAGACGTAAAGAAACCTCATTGTTCCTGGAGGTAGAAGTATCACATAAGATCAGCCTTTCAGTTTATGGACCTGTTAAGATGTTTAGGTTACACACACATGGGCGAGTGAGATTCAAGACTTAATGTTTCTATGTTTTAGTGTTGGAGAAGAAAAAGCTGTTAGGACGTTCACTGGTGAATCTGACTTGAATGAGCCTCTTTCTTTTCCGTCACCCTTCAGATCCCTGACTATAGAAACGCTGTGATTGTGGCCAAATCTCCGGCTTCTGCCAAAAGGTAGGTTCTCTACAACCTGCTGTGTTTACTACATCCTCTTCAACTGTGCCGAGCTCCAACCCATTATATTTTAAGTTAATCAACATGTATATGACAAACCTCTGTTGTTCTCTCACCACTGTGCTTGTCCTTTTTGACCTTTTTATTGTTGAACAGGTAGATTCAAACTCAGCTGCAGCCTTCAGATAAAGGCATTCAGTAAATTGTTATTAATCATTACCCACTATGTATATTTATTTATTTATATACGTGTGTGTGTGTGTGTGTGTGTGTGTTCCTATGTGCGTGCAGAGCTCAGTCATTTGCAGAGCGGCTGCGTCTGGGTATAGCAGTGATCCACGGCGAAGCTCAGGACGCAGAGTCGGACCAGGTAGACGGGCGACACTCCCCACCCACCGTCAAGACCACTGGAGCCATTCACCCCAGCATGGAGATACCATGTAATGCACATACACAGTACAGATAAACCCTGTAAACACTAAGCTGCCTGAGAAAGTGTTGAGATAGAGAATGTAGATCAAAGATAGATCAAATGTCTCTGACTGTGTGTCTATGTCCTCTCATTGTTGTTTCCAGTGTTGATCCCCAAAGAGAAGCCTCCCATCACTGTGGTGGGAGATGTAGGGGGACGCATCGCCATCATAGTGGTGAGACTATACAGTTTGATGGGTTTGAGCACATTATTATGGCTTATCGATGCCAAATGAATGAATCATATTTCCTGGTATTACTTGTATTATGAATAAGCATTTTTAATGAAAGGTAAAGACATCACACAGTGATTCACAGTTTGCCAAATTAGCAGCTGCAGCAGAGAAGAAGCTGCTGTTTGGCTGCAGGTCGATATCTCTGTGTGAGAGATAAAGGGAACCCGTCCTGTGGGACACATGAACACTCTACAGTGCCTTCATGACGCCAGTATCAATGGATCCAGAGTCTGGTTTTCCACAGAGAATTGCTTATTTTTCTGTTTTCCTGTGGCTTTAATGAGCTTTAGAAGTCACTCTCCCAGTGTGAGCAGAGAGAATGTGTAGCAGCCGAATGGGTGGAGGCACACACACCAGTCTAACAACTGAAGGACAGGCAGAAAACCAGTGCCTCACTGCGTGATCCCAGTTTAGTTTAACACAAACAATAAACCCCTGAGAAAAGAACTCACTCTGTTTAAAGTCAGTGTAATTTGTTTTAGTTAACTCCTGTTTATAAGAACATGTTGCAGCAGCTTGAATTATTGATAAATTACAGAGATGATGATGGTACAGAAATATGAGTGTATGTTAGTAATCACTTTAACTTAATGTCTGTAAATGAGTTGACCAATCAAGTCAAGTGACATCATTACATTTAATTTCTTTACTCATGAATATAAAGCAACATCAATTTATCTTGTCTCTATTATAGCTTTTCTCCTACTGACGTTAGCATGCTAATAAGCTAACAAGCCCAAGGTGAAGGTGACTCACTGTAGCCTCAAGGACGTCTTATAATCTTGTAAACACAATATCTGCAGCTAAGTGTAGCTCCAGCTGTATCTACATTTTTACTTTACCTAAATTTATTTCATGCAAGCTTCAGGACTGTAGACACTATAAAATGACTCGTCATGTTTTGTGTGCCACGCCTCATGAATCAGTGTGGCTGAGACAGATGTGTTTGTTGTTTTAGGATGACATCATCGACGACGTGGACAGTTTTGTGGCCGCGGCAGAGACGCTGAAGGAGAGAGGGGCCTACAAGATCTACGTCATGGCAACACACGGCATCCTCTCCTGCGACGCCCCCAGGTTCATAGAGGAGTCGGCCATCGACGAGGTAACTCTCTACTTTTATTATTTCCTCATTACTTCTCACGCCTCCCTCTGCTCCGTATTCACCTCTTTGTGTTCTTCTCCTCCAGGTGGTGGTGACCAACACGATTCCCCACGAGCTCCAGAAGCTCCAGTGTCCAAAGATCAAAACTGCCGACATCAGCATGATCCTGTCGGAGGCCATTCGCCGCATCCATAACGGAGAGTCCATGTCCTACCTGTTCCGCAACATTGGAGTGGATGACTAAACAAACCTCTCACACACTGACACACACACACAGACACACACACACACACACACATACACATACACATATATAAACATTTTCAATTTGCCTTCTTAGACCTCTCTAGACACACAGATGAATGATACACACAGTATCCAGATCCTTACTCGTATTATAATGCATTTGATGCTAACCCTTTCCTCTGAGTGCAGCTTCACATAAGAGATGACTGAACACACACACACACACACACACACACAGATGAGCAAACACTTCACACACACTGATCTGTGTCCTAAGTGGACGTTAATGGACTACTGCCTCTCTCTCTATGGCTGCCCTCTTATCAAAGAGTACACAACCACTCTCTTTAAATACATCTCCATCGTCATCCTCGACATGTTCTGTCCATATGTTTCCATTGAAGTTAACACTGATGTTAAATCTGTGTGTGGTAGAACATGATATCTTTTGGCATTGAATGTCTCTTTCTGATACTATTAGTAAAGGAGATTGTACTGCAAGTGTGCCAGTGCCTTCCACAGGACATACCCACACCTACACACACCTACACACACACACACACACACACACAGGCCTTCATCACTCTGACACATGACTGGGTCTCAGCTAATGTTACTGATTCATATTGGCCCTTGTAACTAATCCAGGATTATGCAGGTTACTAACTAATTAACTTGTGTAGAGTATCAGATTTCACGTTGAAACCTAAACCGCTGTCAAGTTTTGTTTATTTATGTTGTGTTACATGTGCTGCTAGCGTAGTTAGTTTAGTCTGCTACCATTTAGCCATACATTGTGTGGTTGCCATAGCACTTAGCTATATATCTGGTGTCAAATCTACTAATTGCTAAAGTTGAACTGGAATTAATGCAGGACATATTTTTTCAGTCTAGTTAATTGGATGCTACAAAGCTTTTATGGCAGTGCACCTGTGAAATGTTTCCATGAGTCATCCATAATAACACTGTGTGCCATCCTACCATTGCCTCTTCATATTTGTTATTTGTTCATGCCACAAATGAGCAGTGCTCGTCCAGACTGAGGGCTCTGCAGCTAACAAACTCAGATTTGAATTATTAAAAAAAACCATGATTAAAACCTCTAGTTCGAAGAGGATGGTTGTAAGTAATTGTTTAAAAAATGGGTAAATCAATCATTGACCTTTAGATTGTGGTGAAAGACAGCAGAGGTTCGTTTAACATGTTGATACCTGAAATTTCAAACTGCAGCTGAAGCTGTCAAAGTGAATTCAAGAATTTCCTGACAAGCAGATCCTGATAGAAGCAGGTCTTTGTCACTTAACCAGACGTGTTCCAGAAATGTTTTGTATTTATTTTCAGCACTTAATCTGAATAAATATGATCTATGAAAAAAACAGAATGCTTTCTTTTGTGGCTTCATATTTTTCTGTTTTTCTGTCCAGCATAATTACATAACCACCTCTGTGTTTATTTTGGTCAAAACAAAACGGTTCAGCTGAGGCCAACAGCATGTCTGAGTTTAACCAGTATTGGTCATAACAACATAAGCTTTGGACATGATGATGGTGTGAGATGAAAAATATGGCAATAATTAGTTATAATTATTCATCCCCAAGGAGACATTTAAAGACACCAACTTTCATCTGTGGAAATCTTTCTGTTTTCCACCATAAACTAAACATGGTCAGTAGGGCTGTCTTCCACTAAGGATTTTCATAGTTGAATCTGATTGGTCAGATTTTGCCTTTTGTCTACTTGTTGTTTTCCCTCATTGATTAATTATCTAATTTGTGTCTTTTTCCGCTCCAGAGAAATAAACTAATTCAATTCTTCAGTTGGCAGAAGATAACAATAAGAGGACATTCTCCATCCATCCTTCTCCTCATGTCACTCATTAGGCTCACGTGCATGACACCGTCTCTCTTTTGATGGCGGTGTAGCAATGACGAGTATAGTCCCATAGTTGACTAGTAGACTATTCAGAGACACACCTAATCATCACCAATATAGACCTAAGGCCTGGGAAATGAATGAACTATAGTCCTGTTGATGTCTGATGTCATTAATTTGAGGATTGTGAATAAAGACACAGGTTATGATAGCCTGACCAAAATATCCAGCACTCAAGTATTGCACCTAAGTGCAATACCTGCTGGATATGATTCACCACATTGTTCAGAAATAAATCAGTGATTCTCAGCCCTTTGGGTTTGTGACTCTAACCAAAAAAGACAAAGAGGAAAAAAAAAGAGAGAATCTGTGCAGAACAACTTTGTGTTTTCCTCTTTGCTACGTCATGAATCATCTCATGACCACTCAGATTTATCCTGTGACCACTGGAGGGGGCCAGATCTTCAGATTAAAAACAACAAGACTGAATATAACTGATATAAATATTATGTAGTACACTGAGTTACAACAGGCAGCTTCAATAACGCAGTACACTGTTGACACAGAATCATTATTATTCTCAATCTAACCATGTCATATGAACTACTGTACTTTTACTTATCATCTGAAATGCAAGACTTCTGTTTGTGAGTATTTCTGCTTCCACGTACTTTAATTTAAGGAGCTGAGTACTCCACACGGTGGATCCAGGAAACAGACGTCCTCCTGGAAGACAGCTGGTTGGTATCAGTGCACTGGATGTCTTCCTCCTTCACTGGACTGAATGGTTATTCGACTGTAACAGACACTACTACCTGGGTGAGTTTCTCAATTTGGTCAAAGAAAACTGTGAATAATTGTTTATAATGTATAGAAATCAATGGACTGTATCAGTACATTAGCATCAATATCAGACACATGTATTAAATGTGATATGTGAAGCACATCAACAGCCAATAAAGCAATTTAAAGTTAGTTGAATCTTGATAACAAATTGTGTTGTACATGACCTGTCAATCAGTTTGGAATCAATAAGATGCTTCTTAATGCTTTGTGATTGATTAACATTAACCATTCTCAACGTGTACCTGAGGGCAGAGAGAGAGCAGAACATGGCTCTGTCAGACACTAGAGGTTGAGAGACATAACGTCAT
>OMNW01028322.1:36280-48218 GCA_900303245.1 Selene dorsalis
ATTGATTAACATTAACCATTCTCAACGTGTACCTGAGGGCAGAGAGAGAGCAGAACATGGCTCTGTCAGACACTAGAGGTTGAGAGACATAACGTCATGATAACCTGAGGAGAGGTCTACTGT
Organism: Selene dorsalis; assembly: GCA_900303245.1. Taxonomy (NCBI): domain Eukaryota; kingdom Metazoa; phylum Chordata; class Actinopteri; order Carangiformes; family Carangidae; genus Selene; species Selene dorsalis. The sequence goes on from OMNW01028322.1 coordinate 36,404, forward strand.
ACACATCAACCTGAGGACCATCCAAAGCAGCAGGAGGAGGCTGCAGATCAGAACCTGACCACCAGACCAAAGACAAAGTCAGTGTGGAGGAGAGCCCACCACTTCCTGGGGATAAGGAAACAACAGAGGTGAAGAAGACCAGGGAGCCTTCATCAACTATGTCATAGAAACTGACTTTCTACTGAACAACATGACAGACTGATGTCTGAATGACATCACAGCAATTTAGCTATTGATTTCTTTCATTATATCTTTGTAAATCAATAATAAACATAAAATAATTACAGTAATGAAGATGTATTTCCTGTGTATTTTATCTTACAGCCAGGTTCTTGTGTGAAAACATAGCTGTTTGTAAAGTACACATTTCATCCTTGAGTTCAGTTTAGATGTGTGTGATAACTTGTATGTCTCAGCAGATAAAAAAAACAAACTCTAAACTTAAAAGATAAAAAAACAAAACATTTGAGGGAAAAACATTTAAGTTGTTTCTTGTTCAACATATATTTATTTAGTAATGCTGACAGACAGGTATTGGTTCAGACAAACATGGTGGCATCAACTGTAGAACAGAACCAGGCAGAGAAGGAAATCTGTGTCAGACCTGAGACGCTCTCAAAGGTCGCTCAGCTCACACACTGTCAGATTGTCCTGCTCACAGTGTTTGGCACCGCTCAGTCCATGATCACTCATATAACAAACCACATGACACCTAATTCTGATTTCAACAGTGTATGAGAAGAAGTCAAGCCTAGGGTTAATATTTTTTTTCCTAAATAAAAAAAAAAAAGCATGAAGGTTGGGTGACGGAGCATAATAGAACAATGCAAATGGAAAATTCCAAGAAAAACATAATTTAAAAAATATCACATCTTCTCTAAATGAAACTTTTCCCCATTTTTTTCCAGATCCTTAAACATTACATGAGCACAAATCTATACTGTAACTACAGGCTAATCCTATTGGCTGAGTGTTTAAAGAGTGGTCACCAGTGGTGACAGGACAGTTTTCTAGCTTTCCACCCTGAGCATCAAATAAGGGACACTGCATCAACAGTGTCCATGGAAACTGGACTCACATAATTGGGTCCAAACACCTTGATGCAGTTCTGACCAGGGGCTTATCATCAAAGCGAATAGGGAAGGTGGTGGTGGAACGTGTGCGTATGCTTGAACAGGCTACTCTCAACAATCATTAACCTTTAACCTTGAAGCAAGGCACTAAAGCCCATCACCTGCTCCAACAGAGCTGCTCAGAGGCCACCAGTGAGACAATGGGTTCTGTACAACAGCTCCCAGAATGCAAAGCAGGGGAAAGAGCTGAGTTTGATAAGTAATCAAAACACGAGTAATGAGAAAAGTCATGGAGAAAGGCATCAGTCCGTCTACAATCTGTTACAGTGGTTAAATGCTGTAGTGCTACAATCCGTCAGTCATGGCAGTTCGTCTGTGACCACTGGGAAACACTCTTTAAACACTGGGAACCCTCATTTATGTATTCAATCATTTATTTTGATGCAGGTATGAGTGATGGGCAGACATGATGGGTAACACTTGTGACAGTCAGCTACAGCTAGCACACACATCTGAAGGCTTTGTAAAGGCAAAAGCAGCAGGTTTAACTTACAAGACAAAGCCGTCATAACAAGGCAAAGTGATCACTAAGTTGTGTTTAGATATTAAACCCAAAGTGACCAGGACTTGATTTTGGTGACGAAACAGCAATTATACAGCTCGCGTCGGTTTGACTTAGAGATAAGACTAATAAAAATAATAAAAATACTCAGGTGAGTCGCCTATGGCTGATTCTGATTCCTTTAAAAACGCTCTCTCTTGAACAGGACGATGTAAACATACTGCAAGTTCTGAACAAATACTTGGTTTTTCAGAGGAAAAAAAAAAAACAATGTTACTATTTGATTCAGTCTTGCATGAAAACATGAACTTCACACACTGTGAGACTGGAGCCGCTGCTCCGTGTCCAGTTCAAACATAATTACATCAGGGCAGGTGAGAAAATGCAGCACAACAGAAGAATGAGATCCATTTGGTTTATATCTCTAATACTCCTGTTTGAAACTATATGATTTCCACTCAGTATCTCTGCGGACACACATCTAACACAAGCTACTTCCTGTAAGTCAGAGGTATCGATTCAGATGCTTCAGCTCAAACACTTTGGGGTGAGGTCCATGACGCTGAAGACGGGGACAGATTGGTCGACGCACGACAAGCTTGGAGAGCAAACACCTCAACATGTGAAGGGACGACAAACAATGATTCTGGAGATCGGTGTGTGGAGTGTGGAAATGCAAGATTTGATTTGAACATTAATAACAAGTAGAACTGATTTATCCACATCTTCACATTTTGTGTTTCGCAAGATATTAAAACAAACTATTTCTTTTCTTTTTTTGTAGTTTAAAAAAAAACTAATCTGCAGCCATGCAAGCAGCTCTACACAGCAGTGCATTGAGCTAAATGCTAATGTTAGCATGCAATTACACTAACAGTGATGAGGCTAACATGCTGATTGTTGGCAGGTTTAACTGTTACCATGTTAATACTAATAGAGGTCGACTAGAACAACCATAAACCAAAGGACTGGGCCTGGTGAGCAGTCAGAGGATCACCTCTGAGCAACATGAATGTCCCTGCAACCTTTCATGCCAATCCATCCAGCAGTTATTGAGGTCAGTCTGGACCAGAATAGTGGGTGAACTGACAGACCAACAGCAGCATGGCTAAAAAAAATAACATGCACTGCTTAACATGATTTTGATCTGGGGAAATATATTTTTATGCCCTTCTCTGTATCCCACAACAGGGGGGAACTCTCAAAATAGTGACTGTATTTAGTATTGATTTGAATTTAAGTAGCCTAATTTATCTATTTTTCTAAGTCAGCATTATCAATGGATGAGACCTTATGAGAGCTTGCCAGCAAGCTATGTTGTCTTGAGGAACACGAACATGGACTCACAACAATCGCAGGGGTGAATGACAACACTACAGCAGGAAAATACACAACCGACTCATTCAGAACAGTGTGAGTTGCTTCTGTTGAACATTGTCTAACTGAGCACCATTTCACCATCATCCATATACACATATGAACCGCAAATCTGGAACATCAAAAAGCCATCATCGACCACCGGCTACAGTCAACTCAGAATAGTTATATAAGTTATAGATATTAAATTGTCTAAATATACCGATTGCACTGTCACACTTCAGTCCCTAACAGTCAATTTGTCCATTTCTCACATAACCATTTCTAAACAGACACTTTAACTGACTCAAATTTTAGGCACACGCATTTTCAACAACATTTTCTCTGTGCTGTGCTCTGAGTAACTGAATTTATCTGATCAAATAAAAATCTTTGGGGAAAAAGAAACAGTGTTGATGACCTTTAACGACCACAGCAACTTGTTGATATTCAACCTATATTTGGACTACATCAGGCATATATGTATCACTAACTTAAGTTTAGTTTCTAAAGTCATAATACTGGCACTGGGACATTTAAGTCTCCCCCTAATGTAAGAGTGTGTTTACATGCACACTGCTTTCTGATTAACACTGCAGTTCATATCCACGTGAAAGGTCTCATTGGACAAACATTTCTCAGAGGCAAAGCTCTCCTGCTTGGATAGCATAAAAAGGCTCTGCTAGCTAATTAGAAAAGACAAACTGCTGTGGAAATAAGTAAGTCGGAAAGTGATTGTGATTGGTAGAAGTATTTCTTGTTCTTTCAATTAAATTACCTACAACAGGCCAGGACCAAAAGGGGCCGAGTATGGATCCTTGAGGAACACCAGTGAGGAGGGAGCATCACCCACAACTACAGAAAACCTTTTTAATCAGACCACAGGAGTATCACTGATGTCATGTTTCAGGCAATCCAAAATCTCCATCACTTCACCACACAAAAAGGCAAATCAAGTGGAATCAGCTGTAACTAACTGTAACCTCCTCCTCCAGTGTGCTTGTGTACAAAATACATTCAATACACTGTTAGGGTAACTCTCCAACACCAATTCACAAAGCTACTATTGATTTGGCTCCACCAGCTTAAGTTTAACTCAAACAATGAGATCACGTCTACAGTTCTGCCTCCAAGAGATGTTTGAGCAACGAAAAGGTTCACCTCAGGCGACCCTGATGTACATACCAGATGTTTCTGAATACATGAGTTTAAGTGAATACTCTCACTTTACCCTGTAGCCTGAGCTCAGGGATGTATGCAGCAGCTGCATAGTGGAAGCTATAGCTGAACCAAAACAGCCCAAGAACACTGGTATATTCAAGCAAGCATATTCAGTTGTTTTTGTGATTCCAGGTAAGAGCAAACCTCTGAAAACTTGAACACGATGTTTCCCTGCACCAATTCAAAGAATATTGTACATGACTATCCTGAAGAGTAGGATGTTGAAATGCATGTAAACCCACAGTTACTGCAGTAAACACCAACAAATATACACCATTAGAAGCTCTGTAAGCATGTATTAGACTATTCACACCCTGTCTGCCACTGATGTTGATAGAAGAGATGAAACAGGCTGAATCTGGGCAACTGAACCAGTCCACCCTCTACAGTGAGACGTTATCATTCACCCATTGCACCACTTTATTCACCCCTATCAGACGACCCACTTAATCGCTTGAGCCATTTAAACACTTTTAAATACATGTTTAGAATATATACAAACAATACGCCACCAGTCAGTTCAGACCTGAAATGCACATTTCTGCCTGATTCCTTTCATTTCTTGCAGAGAATTAGCCTGGAAAAGAGAAAACAAAGGTGGGGGGGCGAGGGCGTTCTGTTAATATCTCAGTTGTTGTCACAGATCAGAAATTTGTCGGCCATTTTGTTTTATAGTTTTCACAGGGCGGTGGCTTTTTCCTTTTCAAAGCAAGTTTTTGTCATGGTTTGTCATTACTACAGAGATTCCACTTCAGAGTAAGAGTCCAGTCTTTAAAAATGAGGTGGACGCTTAGTTCTTGATTCAAATGATCCAACGCCATGTAACAGAAAACACGTTTGTCCTCTTTGTAAGGATCCAGTCCAGTCCCCACGGAAAAAAAATAAAAGATGGTTCAACAACCACACAGTTCAAAAGTAGTACGACGACAACCAAGTGACTTTCGTCCTCTTTTGTTTTGTTCTGCATTTCTCCCCTCTGTCACCCTATAAAGCACTTTGTGACGAGCCGGTTTATTAAAAGCGCTTTTTTAAAATAAATCTAAATCAAGAACAAAGTCCTGGTACAACACCATTAATGAAGAGAGGAGAAAAGAAAATGGATCATCCATAAATGATGTATACGCTGTTGAATGTGGTTTCTGTGTTGATTGCCAAGCCTTTTGCCAGGAAGACACACAAGGAGAACTCTGGGTATTGCAGGAGGTGCATTCTGGGATTGGTTACTAACTGAAGGAGCTCTAAGCTGCTGGCAGATGGCAGATGAGACGTTGACTTCCACTTTGAACGTTGCTCTCCTCGGCCTCTCTCTTGCAGTTGCCATCTTTGATTCCCCCCCCCCCACGTTCCCTGTCTATGCAGTAAATGGTTGATTAGAATAAAATACAGCCCCGGTCAGAATGAAGGCAGAGCTCCTCCTCTTCCAGTCACAGGTAGGAGGTAGGAAGTAGCAGCAGTCTAGGAGGGCTTGGGGGTCTTCAGGGCGTCCACTTTGGTCTCCAAGTCTGTAATCTGTGGAAACAACACAGTGGATGATAACTAAATATATTTAAACTATATCACACCTAATAAAGGTCATGCTTGAGGCCCATTGCATTGTGGGAATGTCAAGGCAGCCATGTTAGACAATGTAACAATCATGGCCCAAGTCCCATTCATTACTCTCTTTTCCTTTAAAAGCCACATATAACAGATATATACTTATTTACCTCTCTGGTCACCATCTTTTTTATGGTTTCATTTGTCATTAGAATGAGTCAAACAATAGCCATCTGCAGTTTATCAGCAACCTAGGATAAGTAATATTAAAAATCTGTTGTCCTTTTTGTTGTGCTTTTACTTATGAAGTTATTCCAAAAGTTTGTTTTGAATGGCCAACACTATGAAGTTGAACCCTGACAACCTTTATCACATAGTGTTGCTCATCACAGCCACAGTCCAGGCTGTGCTTTGGTCAGACTCATTACAGAGATGAGTCACACAGTCAGTTCCCTGGTGTTTCTGGATGGAGACGCTGAGAGAAGGCTGAAAGGAGCTGACAGCCGTGAGTGAGCTGTTAGCACAGCGACACAATACCTCCAGCTTTTCATTGAGTGTAATAGTCGTTTTCAACACGGCAGTCTCCCATGACCGAAGAGATTGCATCACCCACCACTGCTGAAAACATCTGACAGTTATTGAAAAGATTTAACCAGACCACTGCAGTATCTCTGGTTCTGTCTTACAAGAAACTGAGCCCAGATCAAGTAGAAATGAAAGTGAACAATCACTGAAGCGGAGAGCCTGTTTGGATGAGCATTAAGTTTCAAGCTGGATCACATTACGAATGCCACAGACCTGTCTATACAAATGAACTGAATAAGTGCGAAGGTCTGGGTCTTTTTACTAGTGAAAATGTGAATATAAAAGGATCAAAATGGAAAACCAAGGCAGAAATGATGTGTTTGTTTTATTTTTACCTTCTCCTGTAGGTTGTCTGTTTCTTCTTTGTGTGTTGCCTCGCTCTCCTCTTGTGCTCGACGCTGAGCCGTCTCCTTCTTCAGGTACTCAATCTCCCTACAGCGCACACATACACACGTTAACGTCTTGGCATCATTTACTCCTCTACAAATCCTTATGTCATGCCTCCTCCCTTACTTCTGCTGGTATTCTTTAATCAGTCTCTTGGCTTTGCTGTATTTCCTCTCGAGGGTTTGGTACTGAGCCTGGGTTTCCTTCAGGTGTTCATCCACTGCCTGGAAACACACACACACACACTCAGATTGTGAGAACGTGCATTTATTAAACAGCAGAACAAAATATTGCTGCCATGTATTTCTTATGTGTTATTATTCTGATCTCCGTCTGTGAGAATGGTTCAGCTCACAGGTAAACCATCGTCATCACATCACAATTATACTCTACAAACTCATTCAAACACATTACTGGGTTGGGTTGGTTCTACAGTGTTTGGGTTGTACAGCCTTGGTGCAAAAGCACTGAATGAGGCGGAGTACAGCTGCACTGTGATGGCCTGGTTATTAATTAATGTGTCGCTCAGTCACAGCTCTGCTCTCAAAGCGCTGAGACAAACAAGCCAGTCGCAGTGAGAATCAGCTTCTCCACAAAATCATGTTGTTGTCTGGATGTTACAGAGCAGCAGGATGTGGTCAAACAATGCAACACCACAGCATGTCAGTGTGTTTTTTAAACACCTAATTCAAGACAATAGAAAAGAAAAGAAAAAAAAACATCCTATCAATCTAATGATATCCAATATATGTCAGACAGACATAGTGTCTTCCTGCCTTCAGATGGCTGCTGAGAGAGAAACTTTTCAAGTATAAGGCATCTGGATACAGATAGGCACAGGATTATGTGTGATGTGTTTATTTACATGGTTGTAGCTCTAGTTATCATTTTTACATATTTTACTGCTTCTCTTCACTTACTGTCAGAACCCTTTTTAATAATTTGGATATGTGATATGTCTCTTTTTACTATGCTCAGGCTCTTTGTCCTTGTCCTGGGATGCACTGTTGTTACCTTGTTATTTCAAAATGAAGTTATTATTAATATGCAGGTATATTTAGCACAGATGTAAACCTTCACTACAAAAAGGTGCAAAAGGCCAAGATCAAGCTCAGGATCTTGAGATTTCATGTTTATCATTCACATAAATGAATCAGAAAATGTTTGTATTTGATTATTTTTCATCCAGCCCTAAATATCAATAAAAAACAAACCTATAAACCCTCCAGTCATGAGTCATCACCATGGTTTCACTGTTCACTGTACATTACCTTACATAGAGACTGTGCCTCCATCCAGTAGCCCTCCAGTTTCTCCATCCTCTCTTTACTGTCCCGGATGTTTTGCTCCAACTGAGCACGCTCCATCCGCCAACGCAACTTATCCTGCTCTGCGTGCGCCAGCTGGAGGTAAAGGGGTCAGCCAGGGAGAGAGGGGGTGTTACGTGGGAGGCAAAGCAAGCGTTAAGTCATCGTTCAGACAAAAAAAAGAACTGATGTTATGCTAGTGTGCCTTCTCCTCTGCGTATAACCTGGATACTTCAGTGTATTTCACTTCTGCATGTTAAGATAAGACTGAACGTTGAGTGGTCTCACCTTTCTCTTCAGCAGCTGGATCTCTGCCTGGGTTACTGCATGTTTAATCTGGAGCTATGGACAGAGAAAGGAAAGAAAGGCAACATCAGGAAACTGAAAAAAAAAAAAAATTAACTCAGGATCCAAATGATCTAAATCAACATATAATACCTCCTTGAATTTGTGGGCCAGCTTCTCAGGGTCCAGCTCCACAGGAGACAGCATGTCCTGGTTCTCTGCCAGGTCGAAAACCTCAATGGAGTTGGGAAACACTGGGCTCATCTCCTCCTCCTCGTCTGTTGCATACTCACCTGTCTGCAGGCAGAGGTGAGGAAAGGCAAAAAATATACTACATTTGTTAACAGCTGCAACACTTTATAAATACTTTTTGTATTTTTACTGGCATTATAATTGTACTGTGTAGAAAAACACTGACACAAATCTTCAGCAGCCAGTTAGCTAATTAATTATATTTACTGTACAGATGTGAAAACAACAGGATTGTAGAAGAAGATTGTGAATAGCTAAATCATTTCTTAAGGATAATAACAGCAGTATTATTGTGGCTCTGTCTAATAAATCATCCAACACCTCTTAAGCTTACATGTCTTTTGATTCTTTAATCTGTACAAAACCAAAACACATGACACACATCTTCACAGTAGGGTAGTAGCTGTGCTGGTAGGTTAATTTTATTACCTTCACACAGAGCTACACTAGCAGTTTCCCTGTTTATTGTCTTTGTGCTGAGCAAACAGGCTGCTAGTGTTAGTTTAGCTTCACATTTACTGTGCAGACAGGAGAAAGTAATTTCAAAAATGTGAAACAGACTCTTTAAACTGTAACTTGAGTGAGTACTGGTATCAAAATCCCACTTCCCGTCCTCTATATCGATATACATTGATGTATAATATGAGTTAAGGAGCATAGCCAGTGCCGTACAAAACGGTATAAATGGCAGCCAGACCACATGGGTATTACATTACAAATGAAGTGAAAGGAGAAAGCTCTTGCTTGTTGGCTCAGACCTCTGAAATACAACCATCTCCCACTCAAAGGATCAACATAATCAACAGCAACCTGCCAATCACCTGTCGTCTTCTTCTTCTCCCTTATGTTACAAAATAAATTAACTTTACATTAACTCACGTCTTATCTTTATTGCTGACAAAAAATACATGAACCTAAATGTAGTATTTCACTTGCACAGCTTTCTGATCCGTCAGTTTCCTCCCTGGAGGTGAATGCAGCTGTGTGTCTGTCTGGCTGCCTCTTCTGGCACCACACTGATGCTTCACCAGACAGTCACACCAGTGCAAACGGCTACATCATCAGTGTTGACCATCAATGAATCTCTCTCTGACAAGTCCCCAGGAGCCCTTTAACTATTCTACATTCAAGGTGCATGATGGATTATTATCAATATCCATGACAAGTCAAGAATTTGTCTGGGTTCTTCAAATTGATTTTTTAGAAGTCATGATGTTTTTATCATGGGCTCTTTGGAAATGTTCAGGAAGGGTACACATACTGAGGTCACAAGAAACAAAGTCCCAAAATCCAACATAGATAGTATATGTGGCTTTGGTGGCTTCAGTGCCTGCTGTGGTGCTGGCACAGGACATCACAGCTGTGTGTTACCCTCTCTGACCACAAGATGGAGAAGTTGGACCGAGTTTGAAACTACAGGCCACGTGGTGGCACACAGACGACATTTTGTCATACACACACAGAAACACACGCACACACAACACAATATCTGTGTGTCCAGCTCATTCTTTCCTCTCTGTCAGTCCTCCTGCTTTTGATTTCCTGCAGCCGATAAGATCCATAATGAAATGAAACAAGACAGCTGAGGATGTTCTGAACACACGCCAGAGCAACCGAACTGTTTTGTTTTATTCAATCTTGTGTGAGTTGTGTGCATTCGTTGTGAGACTTAGCTCGTACCTCTTCATCATCGTCCATGTACTGTTTGTATCTCTGCTCCATCATCTCCCTCTGCCATCTCTCCTGTTCCAGGGTCTGCTGAATCAGCTGAGCCACTTCACTCTGCTCCCCTGGCTTCTCCCGACCAATCACAAACCTGGAAAACAGTCAATATGCACCTTAAAATGCATGCACATTAAAAAAACTGAGAACATTAAAAAAAGAAAAAAGTTTAAAAACAAATCAGTTAAGTTAATGAAACTGATAACACACAGTTATGAGAGTGAAAGATGCCTGCAAACCTGAAAACATTTCACACCCACAAACACTAGAGCATTCATAATTCAACAAACACAAACTGCACACCTGGAAACCAAAAATGCACACAACACAAACCTGAAAATGTCAGCGCACACCAAAGTAAACCCTGCAAAATACGTCGCTTACGTCACAAATCTGCAAAAATATACCTTCTAAATCTCCAGGTAAGTGAATGCACATTTGTTTGCGTGATCGAGTGTGTGTCTGACAGACCTGACGGTGCCGGTGGTGTTGCGGAGGACGGAGGCAGCAAAGCTCTGGGTGACACCGACCAGGCTGGTCCCATCCACCTCCACTATCAGATCATTCACCTGGATCCTTCACACACAGACAACAAACACCAACACACCGAGGAATTGACCAAGGCAGAAGTGAAGCGTTAAACACACATAGTTATCTTATCTATAATATACATGGAGACAATTATAGCTATCATTTTGACTCAGAATTTTAAAGAACTATTTCAACATTGTCGCACTGTCGCAGTCACATTGTTGCAAATTTGCTAACTGCAACAATGTGACTTTCATCACTGCAATTTTCCTGTTTACTGTAAATAAAGGCGGATGTAGTCATGACAGAGGAAATGAACCATTCTGGCACGATCATATTAGCTTCATATTTACACACTGGAGGTTGTTGCTAACAAAAATAACCAATGTCCTTGACTGCATCCATCTCTCACATGGTCATCGTCTTGTAGATGACCTACGAGACAAGACTGGTCCTTCAGGAGTATCACCTCCAGCTAATCTTGGCTGAACATGTCTCAACTTCAGCTTTGCACACAGTCAACAGTCTTCTCCTCTCACTCTCACAGAGACAGCAAACAAGCGTATGAATGCTACACTACAGTAGAGGCTGAAGAGCGACTGAGGGAACCATGTACAGAGAGCACTTAACCGTACCTGCCGTCTCTCTGCGCAGCTCCACCTTCAGTCACCGTCTTAACAAAAATCCCCAGTTTCTCCAGACCCATATCAGCACCTGCACCCATACCGATGATACTGATACCCAGACCATCACTGTCTGAGAGACACAGAAATACAACATAAATATTTCAAATTAAAATACTGATTTGTAGCTTGAATTATATGAAAAATGAAAAAGCCATTTAATGTTATTCAGTCGACTTGAAAGGCTGAATTTTCAATAAAAACTGGAAAATTGATTTGTCCTAAAATTTTGGACCATTATTGTACATTCATATTCATATTTATAAGAATCATATTATTAGGTGTTTTCATAACTATTCACTGTATACGCTTTAT
>OMNW01028322.1:48238-60396 GCA_900303245.1 Selene dorsalis
CTGTATAGGCTTTATATTGGTCTGTGGTAGGTTGATGGACTGTGCTGCAACAGTGACACCAATTATACATTATATCCATTCTGTAGATGAGCTGACAGACAAATTAATTTCCCTTTGAGATGAATAAAGTATTTCTATTTCTATTTCTATTTCTATTTCTATTCTATAGCATTAAACATTATTCAGTGTAGAGGTACATTGTGGCGTGCTGAGAGCAGCCGTCACGGATGGTTGCTGGTTCAAATCCACTGCCTCCAGAATTACCAGCTGCTAATTAGGCTAATCCGCGCTAAATTTAATCCCATAAAGGGATAATGGAGCTGTCTGCTAACAGCGCTCTGTCAGTTATTGTGCGCCTATGTGTGAGTGTGTGAACGTGTGTGTGTGTGTGTGTGTGTAGTTACATAAGAGGCTTGACTGAGTGACTCTCAATGATTGTCAAGATGTGTGTGTGAGCATGTGTTTGTGTGCGTGTACCTTTCTCCAGCTCAACAGGAAACAGGTCCAGCTTCTCCACTCTCTTCTCCAGCTCGTACTCGGCCGAGGCTGCCATGGGGTCGACATCATCGTTGCGTCGATCATAGTCTTCATTAGAGTAGGTGGTGAAGACCTACAACACAGGGCACAGGTCAAAGGTCAGCCTTTTTCTTCAAGCTGTATTTTCTGCGTAACTCTTAATGTCACACAAAAAAATGATTTTTCACAAACAAGTCAACAGTGGCACCCAGAGGCAGTATATATGGCTTGGTTGTGTGTGCACTGTATAAGCACCATGAGCCTGTTGCCAAATCAAATTGTGTTTTTTTTCTTTCTGTTTTTCATTTTTGTTTTGGGGGTTTGTTTGCCACTTGACAAGAGCAGAACAACCGGCAATATTGTGGAAGTGATAGCAAACATTTGCCTATTTACACATCCAGCAGATGTGGCGCAACATTATCATCTATTTATAGTCATCGTTCTGTCTGCTAAACAAATGTTAAGTCTAGTATTCATTCTCTCTCAGCTCTGTCCACCAACTCGGGAAGGAAATATCTGGCTTTTGAGCTGCTACTGCTAAATGCTTCACTATGGAAACAGGGCTGCTTCAAATGTTGAGATGAAACCACAGCAGTGAAGGTGTGGGCTACAAAACAGAAAAATGAGCCAAACATGCAAAAAAACTCTTCAAAGTTGTAAAAGCAACTGTTATAACAATGCTGATGGTTAAACTTTAACTTGCCTTGTCTACTTATTCTGTAGCTGGGGGCTGTAGGTATTTAGGACATATGACGTTGGTGTACAAGATTACACATGTACATTGTGTTCATTTATACTTTCAAATCTCCTTTATTGTGCACCTCTGTGAAGTTCCAACTAAAAGTGGCACACATACCACACACACACAAACAAACACACTTCCCATGTTTCAAACCGTTATACATTACTTCTTCATTTAATATCATCACATGCATGTGCTTGTGAGCCAGTAAGTGACCTGTAATTAACCAGTTCTGTCACTAGCTCTAATAACAGCACTGTCTCAGTGTCCATGTACTGGGACTAAAACAGGCTCAGTCACTTTTAAGAGACTGGGCCATAAAATCCTCCACCAGCCGATCAGCCTCAGTGCTCACTTATATTCCTTCACCGTCAGCAAAAACAAAACGTAGTGTCTATGCATACAGTAGATTTCACTCAACAGAAACATTGTCCTCCACCATTTCATGGGATGTAATCACAATATGTATATATAAACATATTTCCCTCTTCCCACCTCTTCTGCCGCTCTCTACTGCACCAACCCCCAAAAAGGTCAGGAGCATCTGTTTCCCTGCTGACCATCTCTGTGATCACGTGGCTTGGTTTCCATAGCAACCAAAGGCTTGCCCAGCATGGGTTTGGCACTGGCACTGATTTGCTCTCTCTCCCTGTCCCCGTCTGGCAGATATGCTAATGTATGTGTGTGTGTGTAAGTGAGAGAGATATACATAGAGAGACAGAGCCAAAGGCATTAATGTGTAGGTGGTGCTTGTTACAGGATTATATTACATACCCATGAATGTAGAAGGTGCACACAAAAACATCTACACACCTACACACACATACAACACACACACACTCATGCATACACTCACACATACACACACACACTCTGACACAAACAGGGTCAGAGTGTGATTGTTAAACTCTTTCCTGTTGTCATGTTTCCTTCCTGTTGAGTAACTTTAAAGCTGTGTGAATGTGCATGAAGCTTCAGAGCGTTCCCTGCAGACGTCATGAACACACAATCTCTCAATCTCAGTCTAAGACTTGTTTATTTCACTAACATTTGTTTACTTTTTGGTTGGTAGGCAACAATAAAAGTATGCTGAATTAGCTGTTAGTACTTCCGGTTACTCTAACACTGAAGAACATTTCAAAACAAGATGTCTCTCAGGTAAGTCTGGAGTATGAAATGTTACACTCATCAGAAATAATGCAAGGAAGTGACACTGAATCTAAAACATGCACCTTTGACAGTCATGATGATAAAGTGCCATTTTTCTGCAGGTTACAGGACCACAGCTGCCTAAGTGAGCAGTGTTATGACTGCTGCTGCTGCACATTTTTGTAATATTGATAAAACAGCCAAACTACATTAGCCAATCTGCCATTTTCCCCATTTCACCACCATACAGTATATCCACCTCCTATCTCCCCTTTACGGTTTAGAAAGATGTGTAAATGTGCATTTCATCTCTTGTGTCTGATATTTTGCAAGTCAAGTCTTTTCATTTTGATGTGTACAATGAAATCTTTATGGAGCAGAATTACAAACACGGTCAATAAAATTATTGAGAGAGGTCAGCAACAACTGGAGTGTACAGTACATACAGTACAGAGTGCAGGGCAAACAGAAAGCCTGATAAATTCAGTCCCATCCTGTTCACCTTCTTTTTAAAGAATTCACTTAATTGCCACAATAGAATTTGCAGAAAGTCCCAAATACCAAATGCAATAACTTTGTTAAACTTGTTAAATCATTCATACTGGAATCAAGTCTGTTCTTGTTGTCTGTATTGGACATGTTGTGTTAAAGCATTATTGTATATATTGTTTATGACAGGAACATTTTATAGTGTATATAATATTTTGTCCCTTTTAATGCTTTGACTTGTATCAGTAGATGTTGACATACGGTAGTATAGAGTATTCTATTTTTTATGTAACACTTTTATCATCATGAATCTGGACTTTCTTTTGGTGCTGTAACACTCTGATGTAATAGTGGGTGTGTTACAACTTACTGATGCATAAACTTAAAGTTCAACATGTTACACACTTGAATAATCATCACTCAGCAATGACAGAGTTGCACAAATTGACAGACAAACTAAATTCGAACTTTATAAAAGAGGTCAAATGTCAAAATCACTCAGCATCAGCTCAGTGTGTGAGCAACATCTTCCTGATTAGAGTGACAAACACACAGAGCTATTGGGAAAACCTTTGGTTGAATTGGCTAACATTCAGCATTACTAATGAAAGCCATGGCCTTTGGTAACAAGGCATTAAGTTTACAGTGAAATAAAACAGAGAAAAGCAGCAGCTCATCACTTCAGTCACAAGACTCGCATCAAGATTTTACACTTTTACTGCTACAACAATATGCATGTTAGTTAGTCTGTGTCGCTCGCTCATGTGATGCTCTGGAACAAATCAGTCACAACCGAAACACTCCCTTGGCCAACAACCCCCCCAAGAGAGCCTGAGACAGACAACTCTGGGCTAAATGCTTGTAAAGAGGTTTTTGCTTATAAAATGATTTAATGATACGTTGTGAAATGCATGTTTAATTCATTTTCAGTCATCCAAAAACAAACTATTCAATATTGCACTGAAACAATCAAGTCAGTGTTCAGATTCAACTTTATTTATTCCTAAAGGCACTTAACAGCAGAAATAGACTGTTTTTTTTTATTGAAATATTCCAAGAAGGGGCATTCAAAACATGTTAATGTACAGTTATATATAAACACAGTCCTCTGTATCCTGACTTTAACTGAGATGTCTCAGTGGACTGGATCAAATACAAGGCAGAAGGGTTGCTTTTCTTACAACTGCTGCCTCTTGAATGACAGCCTTTGCATAATCTGGCCAATCATAAACCGGTCACTGCTTCAGTGGATGAAAGCCAAGCCGCAGAGGGCTCCAGCAGGAGGCAGGATGAACCTCTGACAACAAGTCTGTGCTGCCTCTCTGCTCTTGTGGTTCATTGTTTGTTGCTGCAAGTTGTGCCTTCACTCATGGCCACATTAAGTTACAACCAATCAAACACGCTAAAGAAAATTCAGGCCATCACATCAACAGCTGGATCGTGAGATTACGAGTGGAAAGCGCCGTCTCTTAGACAGTAATCAGGACATCTGGGCGGGGGGCACGCGGGCTCTCAGTGTGGCCTGCAGCTGCTGTAATGACTGAATAGATGTCAGTACCAAAAATCATGTGTCTGTGTGATCCTGTAATTCAAATCCAAACTGACAGATTAAGCCACAACAACAATAAACAACAGCTTCCACATTGGAACCAAAAAAAATAAACACTGCAGCTAAAAACAGAAGCAGGCTAATCCATGCAGGCTGAGCAGTGAATTAGCCTGAGTCACAACGGTCAGATGGAGTTCAGGCAGGTAACTGCATCCAGGCTGATGGGTACTCTAGTCCCCAAGTTCAACCAGCATGAAACACAGCTTTACATTACAGACACATTAACCCATTTTAAACAGAGATCTTGATTGTCTTGTCTTTGTCTTAATGCAAATATCTCATACATCTGCCACATAATACCATGTTGTTATATTTCATTTCATGATTTGTTTCTTTTTTTGTTCTTTGATGGTTCTTTTTCTTCTTTTTTTGTTCTTTGTTTCACTCTTACAAGAGCTTCAGCCACTGTGTCCACTAGACTCCAGGGCAGACTGGGGGCCACAGTGAGTCGATATCGGAAAGTGACAAAATGGTACAAGGCTAACTGGTTAGCACGCTAACTTCAGTCGTAGAAAGGACGTGATGGAGACCAGAGGTAACACTGGTTTCCACCTCTGGACAGCTGTTGGTGAGTAAACGAATTGCTGAACCCACAATGTTTTTCTAGACTGGTGAGTAACAGCTATATGCTAACTCTAGCTGTGGAGCAATAGCAAAACTTGCGGTCATTTCTCAGACAAAATGAATCTTTACTTCAAGTTTCTCAAGTGTAACTGTTTATTCTCTTTGTCAGATGTGACGCTGAACTGAGCAATTCATTGTTGATTGTTTCCCCCACTGTGCTTTTCTATGTTTTATAGATCAAACTAACAAGTCATTAGTGAAGAAATTGAGACAATCATTTGTTGTGGAGGAATGACATTTATACCTCCAGGCTCTGCTCGCTAAGTTTTGTATTGTGTCAGTAGCATTGTTTTGGGCCAGTCAGTGGCCATGTAAGAAACATTTTTCATTTTATACGTTCCTTTGAGGGAAATCGAGCTTGTTAAGGTTTAAGGTCCCTTTATTATCATATATATACCAACGAAAGGATATATATAGCCTACAATGATATAATAATATGACTTTCGTTTGAGTTTCAGTCATCAAACGGCTGTCATAAACATGGGACTGGCTTGAAGTGGACATCCTAGCACGTTGTAACCGAATCAGTTTTGGTGACAGCCTCTCTGTTTCTGGATTTCTGGCCCATGTGCTGGTGCGGGAAACTCCTACAACACATGAGCTGCTGGGAAATCACCATTATTCACGCTAACCAGCACAGCTCACACCGTCTCAGTCATCTTTACCAGACTGTCAGCTGGACTGAACACCGCTGTTACACAGGGTGTATACAACATAAGGGGTAGATGCGCCTTGGTAAATTCTGGAAAATACTTCTAGATGTACAGTTGCATGTCATAAGGCTGAAGCACAGTAAGATCCAGACATCAGCACAGGTTACAATTAACTTCTGACAGATGGACAAGAAGAATTCAGACTGAGTAATATCTGGTGGAGACAAGTCTCTGGGCGTTGGCACTCTGCTGGGTTATAATTTGGATGTGCTGAAGGAGCTGCTGGCAGACAAGAACCTTCTCTAGGATGTACATCTCCAAGCCATCCCACCTATAGCTCATGTCCAGGCACTGAATGGACTGCAGTGGGAGTCCAAGTAGCACGTTCCTCTGATAAAGAACCATCTGATGGTTAATTTTAACAAGTTCAAAGATTGACATGAATTTGCCACGTCATCCTGAAGAACGGATCTGGCTGGGAATCACTGATGAGACATATTTCAGCCTTCTCTGCTGTCGTCTTCGTGACATTTTGAAGTTGCAACACGTGGAAATCATGTTTTAACCTTGGTAGACGCTGTGTTTTTTAAATGTAATATAAAAAATGACCAAAATAATCAGTCAACACCATGACTTAGTATCTCCACCTTTGATCTACAGCAAACTAATGACAGTCTAATTCATAAACAGATTGAGGCAGCCAGAGACATCACAAACCAAGGAACTAATCCTGTCAGCATGAGGGGATGGGGGCAGGGCTGAATACACTGAAATCTTGTCAGCACAGAGAGGGAAAGTTTGCAAAAGCACAAATATTAACTCTGACAACAAACAACACAAACTAATACAAGATGCTAACTATCCTAACTGTTTGATCTGTCAGCTAATTCTGGTCTCCTCTGAGTCTGGATCTGTCAGAAGCTCAAACATGTGGCTGAGTCTCTCTGTTTCCTCCTCTGACTATCTTGATGCTCCCTGTTCTTTCACCTGTTGACCTGGCACAACCAGCAGCTCTGATATGACTTTCTCAATGAGGAAATTTTCCTTTTTGATTCAAAGTGGAGATTTTAAAATGCTTTTGGTTTAAAACTGTATTTGTCATTTTGTCCATGCAGGAGTTTCACAAAAGGCAAAAGCTGCATCATATCTCCTATGATACTCCATCATAAACTACTGTCAAAGCCACACTGGACACAAATGTTGCCTTTTCTTTTTTATTTCCCATATTTATCATCTTTGACAAAACCTGGAACCTGCATAACCCACACTGCATCTCAACTGCAGGGAGTTTGACTGGAGATTTGGATGTGTTTTACAAATAGCGGCTCATGTAGCGTCAAGCCTCTGGCCTCAGGCAGAGCGGAGCAGCGGGCTGCAGAATGCTGCTAGGCTTCTTTAACTGGGTACCGGTGGACGCCGATTCAAGTGACATCACTCGAGGCAGTTTTTTCAGACATCACAGAGCTCCCTCTGCAGCCCAAGAAGGCTTTGATGCAGTGGCACTTCCCAGCACCTGTACACAGACTTGGATGCTTTAGGGATTTAATGATTTCACCCTGGATCAGGTGCATCTCTGAACTCTGAGAAAACTTTTCAGGAAGATTTTCAGCTCACATGAATATACACACCAGGTGGTTTTTCCATCCAAACAAAGACCTGCTCTGTGATTCTTATCAATCAGCTTCCCCTGCTGCAGTTTGTGTGAGTGTCTGTAGGTGTGTGTGTGTGTGTGTGTTAGTGTGCTTTTTTCAAGGAAAACAAACACACCCTGCCACATTCCAACTGGTTTTTACAGACTTACAGAGGTAGCCTTGTAGACAACCCAGCACATACAGTGTGTTCAGTGTCAAATAAAAAAACTTCAGCCCGGTGCAGTAATCTCATGGCGTTCCTGCTCGATGATCAAATATGAAGTTTATAAAGTGACGTTTCTGTTGAGGGAGGCTGGAGACTTGCTCAGCTCTGGAGGAGGTCTGAGCTCTCCTGGCCAGTATTTGCTTGATGAAGTAACTCATGATGTCAGAACAATAATTACCAGTTGGTTTTCGAAATTGAGTAATAACACCCAACATGCCCGGACAGTGAGTGTGCTCGCTGTTTTTTTTTTTGGTTACCTGGTGCAGAACAGCTCTCTGAACACACGGGACAATTTTTTTTTCTGTACCCAATAAGTAAGGACATGGAAATCTGAATCTGCAGTGATGTCCATAGAAACAGAGACTACAGTCTGTTTTTAATACTCCCAGGTGTGTAAATAAGACATTGTGTGTGTGCATGAGTGTGCGTGATGGATTCAGAGTTAAGATGCACTGGTTGATCCACTGGAGAAAAATAATGTTTGTGTTAATGTTCATTCAGTTTGTGGTTCTCTCATTTCTACAGGTTTGCTCCACACAACACTTGAGGCTTGTGAAATAAGAGCGTAGTTACTATGTAGTGTCTTTTTTATTTATTACATTTTCACAGAGTTTACTGCAGTGCTGCACCCAGGCCATTTTAATAATCAAAGTTATTCATAATGATTTCAAATGAAAGACATCTTACATATATTTGAATGTCTCTTTCTTTCATTTTTTCTCGATTGAACTATTAAAATCCTTTATTACTGATTTCATCCTGGACCTGAGTGCAGGCTTACTGCTGCTGACTGTGTCGAGGTACGGCTGATGTATCTTTAAAATAAATCTCACTGGCTGGTGCACATTGTTCACAGTGAGAGAACCCTCAGAGGAGATGAGGCAGCGATAGAGTCAGAGCTGAGGGAGGCAGCTGCAGGAAGTGAGCCTGTGCAAAGTTTCAAAGCAGCAGTGCTTTATACAACTGAAACACTTTGGCTAAAATGACCAGAGACCGACGCATCTGTATCTTCACTGTGTCTTCAGTAAATATAGCGCAGTATTCTTAGTGCAGCAATAATGTTGGTTTTCACACGCGTTGACTAATAACCATCACATTTATTTATGACACTTGATGTGAGTGTTTATTTGATCTAAGGACAGGCGGTTGCACGTGGTTAGCACAGGCTGGTTTGATATGACTGCCTACACAGCAGCCGTTACCTTTGTCACAAACAGTGCAGCCTCAGACCACAGCTCTACTTTTAGCTGCACTGTGGTTCAGGCCGACTGTGGTCGAATGTTTCAAGGACCAAGAAAATGGAAAGAATTCCTTTTTGACCTGACGCCTGACCTGAAATAAAACACATTCCTCCTCCTCCCACCTGCAGAAGTGGACGAGGCAGTGTGACCCTCACCGGCAGCGTCCTGCGTGCGGACTGTGTGTTACCCTCCTGCTGAATGGGCTTTCTCGGGAGGCATGTTGTTAATGTGACAGCTCTGTCACTACACGTTCAGACATGTTTCACAGCGCATCGCACCGCCGCAGTCACGGGAGGAGGCTGGGTGGAGCAGTGTGGAGAAGCGCTTCTATTAAATCAAGATCTATGTTCAAACACTCAAACACACAGCCGAGTCAGCAGGATATACTGTGGCGAAATCAAAGAAGCAAGTCCCCCCAGCTACCCGTGTGTGTGTGTGTGTGTGCGAAGTTAAAGAGGGAGGAAGTCAGTGAGTCTTTATAGTCACTTCCTTACTCTCTCCTCCACTTTTTCTCTTTTCGTTTCTATGCTCTGGTCGATAAGAGAGAACATTCTCCCATGGTCTAAACTTCACATCTGACATCATTAATACTGCATTAATTGATCTGACTGATGAAACTCTCTAACAAGTTAGAAAACAAGTTGCCTATTTACGCAAACAGCAGACTCAGGGGCTATATTAACATCCCTTGGCGACTTGATGAACGTATAAATCTACAATTCCTTCAGCTATTTTTGGCTCTGCAGCTGTGATTGATGAGAGACGTTTGCTGCCGAGCAGCAAAGTAAAATAATGGGCTCTGTTGAAAGAGGGGAGCTGCAGGGTTAGGTAATGATTTTCTGTGGGACCGTCGCCAGTAGCAACCACCATCACATTACACCTTCAATGGTAGGACCTTATCACAAACTCTAAATATCAATACCAGTAAATGACCAAACCTCATTAGCATCAGCGAGCCAGTCATCATGCAGCCTGCTTCAACAAAGGTCTAACAGTGCTGCTGATTGGCTGTGCATCTGCAAACAGACACTGAGCTTGAAACTTAAACTCAAAACTTGTGCCATAATGTACATAGTCATTTTCAGAAGAGCTAAGGTTTCCACATCAGCAGTGACTTGCGATATTTTTGAACAGTGCCCAGACCAGCTCATGTGATCCATTGTTAGTTTAATAAGAAGACTATAAAATATATTCTTTTTATATTGATTAATGCAGTTTTAAGTTTCAGTTTTTACAACATATAGAGTAACTAAACTGTAGAGGACATAGAGGAGTTTTTTTAATTGCTCCTGAACTTACAACTTCATTTTAAGTGGTGTTGTTTCGTTGCGGTCCTCATTAAAGGCCCTCCGAGGAACTTTCATGTTTTGCCGGAATGAAGACTGCATTTCCCATGAGCTCTAGCGCGTATTGTCGTACAGACGCTTATCTGGCTCGTGCGCACTTTTTTGTGAGCAGTTTTAGGAGTGTGAGACAGACGTGGAGCACCAGGATCGCTGAGGTCAGGGACACCGAGCTGCTCCTGCCTCGGCTGTCTCCGGTGTGGAGAAGCTTCTCACTCTGTTCATTTTCTGTGCGTAGTCGGTTGAGGTAAATCGCTCTGTCTTTCCGAGGAAATGCTGGGTGAGTCGACCACTAAATGATAACATCAAAATAACTACCAAGATAAAACCATATATTTATGGAAAATGGACACACAAACAAGTGTGGGTAATGTAGATTCATCCACATTAGTATGAGACTCTTTTATAACCAAAAGCAACCTCCACAGGGTATCTTTAAACGATGACAACAAAACTTAACTCAGCAAGACCAGCAAACTTATTCTTGTTTTTAGACCCACTAACAATCTCACCATTATGTCCATTAGTCATGAAATATGTAGTGGATACTCTTCAGAAGATGAAATTGTCATGTTTCTGGTGATTATCACATGAAAATTCCCCCCATTTCACCCTGTGCGCTCAGGAGCCCAATAATCCTGGTGATTCACTGGCCTTTTAACTCCCATGACGCTGCCAGTCAAAAATTTCTACATGTACAGAGGAAATATAAAAAAAAATCTATTTAGGCAACTAACATTCAAATTCAAAGAGCTTTCCTTCTCCCCAGAGGACCTCTGTCCATTTATGTCTTTAATTTGTTTATATGAAGTAGCTGCACTGGAGTGGAAATGACCACTGAAGGTCACAGGAGGTCCCTCAACTCAGAGGATCCAGCACAGACACAACTATTATTACCTTTTCTAATGTGTGACAGTGATAGTTGTGAGAATGACTATTTCACTGCAGACAAAGAGTAATGACAGAAGAAGAACTCACCTTGATTGGTTCGATGCTAAATCGGATCTTCCTGTTGGCTGGTGGGGGGTCCTCTTCCTCGGGGAGGCCGGCGATCTCAGAGCAGCTGGTCTCGGGCTGATACGCCTCCTCGTCTTCCTCATCCTCCTCGTCGTCCAGTTGGCTCCCTCCAGAGTCTTCCTCCCCGAGCCCGCTGTACGCACTGATATCAACCAGATCCCCCTCCGAGTAATCCTCCTTCCTCGAGCCATCGTCGTCGTCGTCGTCATCGTATTTCTTGTTCTCCTCTTCCTCTCCTTTCTCCTCCTCCGAGGGGGAGGAACCCGGGGGCTCTTTTTCTCCGTTTTCCAACGAGGCATGAACCTCTGCCTGCACCAGCCTGGCCCCGGCGTCAGACCCCCCGGAGGAGCCGTCCTGCTCACCGGCTTGCAGCTCCCTCTCAGGGGAGGCCACTGTACTCGAACCCCTGGCCTCAGTCGCTGTTGGCTGGGCCTCCGACTCTGCTTTGGCCTCTGTAGAGGAAGAGGAGGAAGTGACGGCCACTGAGGATGACGAGGAGTAGGAGGAGTTGGAGAGCTGGTCTCCTGACTGTCCGAACCCCTCCCTCTCATCGCCGGCTGCCACTCCCTCTATGCTCCTCTGTAGAGAACCTGTCACTTCTGGTAGCTCTGCTGCTTGAGTGCTCACACCTCCTGCTGTCTCCAGCTCGGGTGCCTTACCTGGAGGCAGTGCCTTCGCCTGATAGAGAGAGAGATACAGGGAGAGGTCATCGTTTGGTTTCTGCACTAACCCACCAACCAGCTTTCTTTCTTGATTTCCTGCATTTCTATAAAGTCAAGTACATCCCCACACCTTTCTGCTGACAGCCTCCCCCCTGGCCGGGGGTTTGGGCTTTGGCGCGAGGGCGGGGGCTGACCGACGCTGGGGGAGGTAGAGGTTGTTTTGCAGTTCGCCCTTCTCAAACGCGGCACTGAGCTG
>OMNW01028329.1:0-10350 GCA_900303245.1 Selene dorsalis
GCCAATTAAATCTGATAGGACGATACCCCTGAGTCAAGAGTTGGTTTTTGCTGAGTCTGTTTGAGTGAAGTGGAAAACACCAGACTCTTGCTGCACTTAGACACATCATCTGTATGACCGTTGGTTGACCAAGTCAAGTCTGTATATTTTATTATTGGTGGAGCTGACTGAAGCATTTTGGGTCATTGTGTTTTACTGATAATGTTGTTTCTGTCTCCACAGCCACACTGCAGCTCTCTTTCTCTTTGATTGTTTGTGCTTGACTCCTGTTGTCTGTCCGTTGTGTTTCTTCAGGATGACTTCCTCTTCAGTGTGTCCATAGTGAGTGGATTCTCATGTGCTGTGTTGGCCGTGGCCAAGTTCATGCTGGGAAGAGTGCTGACGAGTCGGGCACTTATCACTGACGGTAGAATACACACACACACACACACACACACACACATAGATGAATATAAGTGAATGAATGAGACAGCAATCAGTAATTATATTAAATGAGTACATTCAATGATTGTGGGAAAAGTGAGCTCCTGCAGTGGCTTATAGGCTTTTCAAGTTAATGAGAAATTGGATTTATTTCAATTTGAGATTAGTTTTTCTTTTATATTTGAGAGAAAACTTCATCAAGATAGCAATGTATCCACATGCAGCTTGTTAAAGACCTGGTTCAGGGATAGAGTATGTGTCGCTGTGTTGAAAAAAGTAATGGGTTATGACCCACTAGCTGCTCATAGACACATGCAAAGGTGAACAAAAGCACAGCACACACGCACACATAATGCTTTCCCCAGGTCTCTGAGCACACACAGCATCAATCCAGTAAACCTTAGGTTGCTGTTCTCCAGCCCTGGATTTATTTCCCACAAGACTATACACTCATTGCAGGCAAGACAATAACCCACTGTGGAAGCTTTCACTCAAGGACAAATGTAATTATGAAAGAATATCAGGATATACAGTGTATATACAGAGTAACTCAAGTGCGGTCACCACTGATGCAGTCTGTAGCCATTTGTCTTTTAGAGGTGCAAATTCCACTGAAAATAAATATTCCTCACATACACAGTCTGTTTACAGAAATAGTGCCGCATTTGGAAATACACCCTATTTTCTCCTTGCAAAAGGTTTCATCAGAGTATTAATACCATTGTCATGTGTGTAGGGAATCATAGATATAGATAGCCCCACCCCTTCTACAGGTACTCACAGGTAGGGGTGGTATTATGCAAATTTGAAAATTAGTGACATCATTGTCTGACAACTGAGGGAACAGCTCCTAAAACCACATGGATTTCAATCTAGGGAGCAAATTACAGATTATTTTGTCAGTTCTCACATTTTGGAGACCAGAAGGAAGACAAGCACCAAATATATGTTAAACAGCCTCCAAAAAGTGATATTTCATTAATATGTCCTCTTTAACTCTCAGCAAAAGAGCAAATCTGCATTTTTGTCGAATTGTCAGTCACAGTCCATGTTAATTTCGGAGCAGACATTATATTTTCCTCATTCTGTGCATTGCAGGGTTTAACTCTCTGGTTGGAGCCATCATGGGATTTTCCATCCTGATTAGTGCTGAAGTCTTCAAGCACCACCCTGATGTCTGGTTTTTGGATGGCACTATGGGAGTCCTCATTGGACTCATCATTTTGGCATATGGGGTCAAGTAAGAGATAAGCCAACAGTTTTATGAATTAATTTGAAATATTTAATGATTTTTGTGCATATTCTATCAGATTCTTATTTCAGGCTCTTACACTCATGATTTCTGTCTCTCTCCACAGACTGCTGAAGGACATGGTGCCCCGTGTGAGGCAGACAAGAAACTACGAGCGTTTTGAGTGAGGTATGTGTGTGTGTGGACCAGATGAACAGGTTCATACATACACTCACACACTCACACACACCTGGCTGCCTCCTTCCCTTTTCCCTCTGTCTTTCATAAACACACTTCACCGCCATATACAGACATAAGAAATACGTACACATATGGACATTATACACTCCTGTTCTCAAACACATATACACACATAGGATGTATATACTGTATATAGCACATGCAAACATGCAGACAGTAACATCGATATACACACACACACACACACATGCACACGCACAGGCACACACACAGATGTCTGAGAGACTTTGAGGGAAAAGGCCTTGGTTGAAGACTTCCACTGGGAAAGACAGTGTTTCAATTCATCTTCTTCCACTCCTCTCTACTTTTTGCCCACAAAACCACCGAGTTTAACCAGCAAAAGTATTTCATTTGTTCAAGCTGGGCAGACAGTAGCTGCTGCTAACATGACACCATTCACGCATCTCAGTTGTCACTCTGAAAGAAACTGCAGTATATTGATTTGTCCTTGTGGCTTCAGCTGTCGTCTTGGTCAGAATAATGTACATCAAAGTTAGAGTTAATTAAATCATGTACAAAACGTAATAAAAAAGAACTTGACTCGATTAATTAATATGTCCATTTTCTACATATCACTAAGTTTAGCTGTTCCTGTTCTAAAGCACAAAACAGAATCAACAACACCTCTGAAGGCTCATCCTTTCAATGCAGCCACTATACATCCTCATTTGCTCCTGAAAGAAAGAAGAGAGGAATTGGAAAGCAGAGAGAGAGAGAGAGAGAGAGAGTGAGACAGAGAGCATATGAGCAGTGCTGGGTCAGCAAACTGGGCTTTCTCTGAAAGATGAATAGCATCAGTGGACATGGTGAGGTCAGCCTTCATCTAGAACCTCTACAAATAAAATCAAGCAGAAGTAAAGCAGGGAGGAGACAGTAAGGACAAATATTTGCCTGACGATGGCCATAGACCGAAGTGCACAAAGTTTGTGTCATTTGACCTTCTGTTTTCATATTACATTATGTGGTCTGTTGCACTGTACGTTATGTTATGTGTCCAAGCACAAACGAGCAAACTTTACTTTACGTCTTCAGTGTGTGTTACTGACAGGCTGGCACAGTGCCCACACTGGGCAATTAAAAACAAGCCAATAAATGACTTCAGGGTATTTAACCTACTTCATCATAGCTTCTGTATCTGTCATTTCATACTGTCTCTTTCCATGCCATGTATTGTACATACTAAATCTTTTTTGTTTACAAACACACATACCTTGATCAGTTATTTACTAAACTCCTTACTTGAAACTTACATTGACTAAATGAAGTTTGTTAGTTTTTATAAGGGTCAGATGGAAAAGGCACATTAATATTTATATTGTGGTTTTGCTGCAACACCCTTTCAGATTTAGATAATTATTAAATGTAAAAGCACTGTATGATTCTGCAGGAACGCTTGCTGCATCCCTGTTATTTATCATCTTCTCTGTGGAACTCTGTATTGAATCCACCCTATTTATTACTTTATTACATATTAGTTGTTTTACTATTTAATTCCTCATTTCTCCCATTTTGACTGCAGTGGTTATATGGGAAAGAAGAAACCTAAGATGAATAAGCACAATGACAAAGATAAAGCAGTCTGTGGGAAGATCATTTACACTGATTAGTTTTCTCCTGTGTCTGCTTATCTGCGTATTGCCTAGTTGCTCTGCATGTTCCCATTGTTATCATTCATGATTATGTGCAATGAATAGAATGTAAATAAAAACCACACGCTCTGTAAATATGTTAATTACACTGTTTGGGTGCTTCAGTAACAACAGTCACAAATAGTCATAGTGCTTAAAGGCCAACATAACCTGCCTTTGGAATAGACAGCTTATAGTTAAAGTGCAGGATGATCAGTGTTGCATATAGTTAAAAATGTTTACTCTAGTGTGCAGATACTGTAAATGTTGCTTTACATATTACTGTAGATTATTGGTGAACTGAAACTGTAAGTTTTTGCACTGTATGTGAAAATCTCAGATTGGGTGTAGGTGTGATCTGACAGCACTGTCCAAGGCCCAGCTGTGATTTACACCAGCTACCAGAAGAAAAAGACAGAAGTGACGTGTGGATTGTTGTCATCTCACTTCATTTGTACTTTTGTCTAAACAAAGCATCTCTAATAGTGCAATTACAGTCAATGAGTTTTAATGAAAAAAATTAATGAAATTCATTCATTTTATACAAATTCAGTGAGATTAATTATAAATTAATTGATGTAAATAATTCAAAGATACTGTCTCATGTGTAAACAAACAAACAATTGGAGTTGCAGGAACTGGTCCTGGCTTTAAATCTGAATCCTTAATGCTTGTGAGCCCCCTTGTGGTTGTGGATTCAGTGCACTTGATCCAGAGGAGAGAGTATTATCAGTCCATCCCAGGCCTTGGACAGTGAGTGTGAAAGGGGCCTACATCCACTCTACACTGTAATTATAAATTATGAGTCGACGTGTATTGGACAAGGTGCAGAGTTATTTGTATTATCTTTAGTTCCGTTGTGTGAAGAATAAGGATTAGCTAGAAACTGAAGGTGTGAAGCTCACACCACTTCAACTCACCAACAGCACACTGATTTGTAATGTTTTCCCCTCTCTCTGATGCATAGAAGACAATCTCTACAATGACTTTTACAAGTGAAGCACAGTGTTTACATGCTGACACCACCACACAAGGCACAGAACAAACTCAAAACTCCATCTCAGTAACAGTAAGCTTTACTAGCTCTATTGCTCATATAATAAACTGTTGTGTTTGGATAAACTTGAGACTATTTTGATCTTAGCAACAAAGTTCTTTCTACCTCTCTTCTTTGCACCTTGTTTTATTCTTGTGCCATTTCTCTTGTGTCATTCATGCTACAGAAATCTTAGCTGAGTACTGTGATTGTGGCCCTGTTCCCATTGTATCAGTGATCGGACGATCTTTGTTGCTGTTGCACTCACAGGAAATCCCTGTGTAAATGCAAGAGCTGTAATCCCATAATCACCACACCTGTATGTTCATTTATTAATTTAAAATGTGATTTTTTTCCCTGCCCTATTAAATGTTTCGACCATCTCACCAAAAAAAACAAACAAAAAAAAAAAACTGTTGAAGATCAGTGATAAACGACGCTTGTAATAGATTTGTTGTTTACACAAACACAAAACCTCAGATAATCATCTTACACAGAACATGAATCTTTTCATTGAAATTGCTCAGAAATGTCAAATTCTTCAGCTTGAGGAACTGTGCCAAATCACTGAGAATATATGTCTGCTGTTTTGATGTATCTTTCAATTGTACCTGAATAGATATATGGAATTATTAACATTATCGCCCCAGGAAAAGACATCGAACCATTGAATTTACCTAATTTCACAACATGATGATAGCGATACTAACCACTCTTTTACTATAGGCTTTGCATGGGCTTGTAAAAACCCTTACAGCTTCAGTGGTTACAAATACATTGCAGCCACATGCACGCACACTCAGACACACACAAATAGAAAATGTCTAACTGAAATGACAGTAAATCTGACTCTGTAACAGAATTATTAGTTGTCTGTTTGTACAATAATGATATCAGTGGTATTGCAGATGATGTAAACACCATTTATTTATGTAAAAGAACAAGACATTTCTTTGTCAAAGAGCAAAGTTTTATTGATTAATAAAGTTTTATCCTGCTTATTAATCAACCAAGTTGACATGTGGTCTGTTTATTAAATCATTATGGAAGGTCTACCTCAAGACTTGGTCCCTCTTTGCACCATATCCTATCCTGCACCATATCCATATAGTAGCTCGAATCCAGGCGTCACTTTAACTCTGTGATAGACTGTACAAAGGCCTAAGGGTTTAAAACAATCCTATAAGAACCATCATAGCTCACTGGAGTTTGTGCACCTGGACAGGAGCAGTAGCCTACGGACGTACTTGCGATAATGAAAAGTTTACTACAGTACATGAATCACTGTAAAACCAAGACATGGCATTTAGACAGAGCAAGGCTAATTGCAAAGAGGTGGGGCTTAAGTAATCATCTAGATTCTAGATAAAGGTAAATGCAAGACTGTGATGATTAAAAAAAGAAATAAAGATTGTTAGTTTTCAGAAAACCCTGGCTTAATGGAGAAATATAATATATTGACAAAGCAGTATAGAGCTGATTGTGTGGCAGGGATTAAAAAAGTGATTTTAACAACCACAAGATTGTCTCTGTGCAGTCTGACAGTGTCTGTTAGAAGTCCATAGTGTTGTGCAGTAAACCCAATAGGAATAAGTGGAAGTAAGGGGAGAAGCAAATCCAGCACCTGCAGTCCCTGAGATGGGCTATGAAGTGCAGAAATGGTGGGATGGTGGGCAGGGTCTCGCTCCAGCCTGTAAAACTATCAATTAGGGCTAAAACCAATAAAATTAATTAAATTCTAAATCAATTTCCCTGTTACTTTCCAGTTAGAACCTGCCCTGTTTGGATCCCAGCAGGTCCCAGCTGGTCCAGAAGCAATTAAGAGAACTAATAAAACCAAGTCTGTGTGTCCTAACATTGTTCATTCACAGGTACAGACTAAAAAGATGCCTAAACCAGACAGCACAGCACTCCACAGGCTTTCAGCTGTGGAGATTAAAGACTCATCTGTCAAGATACAGAATAATTTATTGTTTCAATATAAAGTTTTGCAGTTAATTGTGATGTTGGTTATGTGTTCCCTTGAATTGATTGAAATTCAGTTTATTAACACTGGTGTAAAACACCAGACACCAGGACGTCACTGTTCTGGTGCTGCAGTGTTTTTAGTTTCTGTTTTGTACACGTGATTCCTGAACTGAAAAAGTTATTACAGATAAAACCGTAACTCTAAAAGGTTAAATACATTCTCTCTATACACACAAATATAACCTTTGCTCACTCTTTCGCCTACCGTCCTTCACTGCATGTCACACCTCTCCCCATTCCTTCTCTCTACCCCTCCATCCCTCCTCCTTTAGGGTTTTTCCTCCCCCTGTCACCATCCTGTCTTCCTCATCCCCACAATTTTTCCCTACCTTCCCTCACCCTTCTATTTTCCATCTCCCACACCACTTTCCCCTTTTATTTCTATTCTGTTTACTAAAATATCTAATAAAAAAAAAAGTATATCATTTTTGCATGCATGATCCACTACATACACTAACAACTACAGTGTATCCCTGACTCTTCAGCAACATCAAGAAACTTGTGATTGTATGCTTCTGCAAAATGCCTTTCCTCTGTTTTCACCACAACTTACACAAATGGATGTAGCTGCCACTGTCCCACCTCTAGCATCTCCAGTAACATTTGCAAAGATGGGATTTCCTTGAAGATGCTTCAAACTTGTGCTTTGGTTGAAAGACAGTTCATCAGTGCAGTATTTATGAAATTTGGTTTTGGGAGCTTTTAAAATTGAAATTGATTTTAATTTGCCATTAAGCACACCCCACTGTGCCTGTATTTCATTTCTACAACCCTAAGCAGAGGCATATCACCGCTGGAGGGCTACAGGAGGAAGTGGTTGTCAAACTTGGTGATGTGATGTGGCAGACATCACATTTTTGCACAGCATCATTTCGGAGACAGGTAATACAAAGCGTTTCTTTAGTCTAAAGATGTTCGATCACCTATTCTACAGTTTCACACTTTTGCATCATCATCTCAGGCCTGCAGTAATGCTGCTATACAAGACTGTTCCTTAAAATGGGAAAATGGTAATCCATTTCCCTTTTGATACATAAGTCATGACAGATTATTTCAAATGGATTTGTTAATGAACTTACTGTATCAAATATGCCTGAAAAGCATGATCTGAAGCAGTTTTCAACCCAACTGGCCCTTTTGCATGGAACAGTGGTGCTTCTCCTGTAGCAACTTGTTATGTTGCGTCACCTTTTTGTGAGCACTATTTCGTAAAAAGAAAGTCTGGCATATTGCTGAGAACAATCTGGCAGTGAGTGTATGAACTGGGACTGGTTATATACAGGCTAGATTGGTGGTGTGGTGCAGCTGGGAACAACAGGTGATGGTAGTTATACTGATGAGGTGGGAGTGGTCTCCAAGTACCACCATAATAACCAACATTAAAATAGAGTAGCGTAGGCCTAACTAGTAGGTGTAGTAGGCCTAAGTATTCAGCAAAAACGAGGCAGAGGTTTTACAAGTATTGTAAAACCTCTGTAAACAAGTAAACATTATAAATAAACATAAAAGTTGAATCAAAATTGCTCTTAAATAAAGATTAAATGAAAATGTATTGTACTTAAAAGTTAAATAAAACTGTACTGTGCTTAAATGTTAAGTAAAAACTGTACTGCACTGGATAAAAATGAAATAAAGCAGGCTGTATGCACATCACCAATGTATTTGGTTCGTCAAAGTTAAAAATATTTTTCAATATTCAATCAATATTTTTGAAATGTTATGTCATATCAAGTTTCTCAGTTTTGACCTCTCTGACATTAGTCCTTTCCTGTGAAGAACTCTATGAAAGGGTTGCGAGCAGAGAGCTAAGCCACTGGTGAAGGCAACTGGGGGACGGGACCTATGCAGACTGAATATAATGTATATGATCCTGTATATGACATGTATATGCTCTTACAGTTTCTCATCAAGTTATGCATATGTATATGAAACACTCATGCACTTCCATCCTATCACCACATGGTGCCAGCAAACACCAATACAATACACTCAGTACTCAAAGCACTGCTGCCTTTAGAGCTCACACAGGGAGGACAGTCAATACAAACTTTGAATTCTTTATCTTCTCAATCTGTTACAATAATTCCAGTGTATAAAATGAGCCATCACACAGCTATAATTTCCTAATTGTTCACACAATATGGTCTTGGTGTGCTGGTAATTGCCCTGGTGTTTGAGGCAGATACAGAAATTGTATTGTATTTATCCAAAAGCAATGATCAGATCAGGACTAATGCTCAAAACACATGCATGACCAGGTTACATTCACCTGATACTTTTACTTTTTCCCAATTTCAGGGTTTCAAGCAACAATGTCTCTTCTGACCTTCAAGCACTGTGTATAATGGTTAGATTTATATTCTCAAACTTCTTGCACTACCATTTCATAAGCGCCCACTGCCCTGATCTCAACATCTTGGTATAAAAATACTGCTGGTATTTTCTCAAGAAGAAAGCTGGACTATTTCATGAATGAATTCCTCTGTACATAAACCATTTTCTTTTAGTGTCAGTTCTGTATTGAAGAAGAAAGCTACCTCATCTATTGTACTTTGTCTCATTCTGATATAGTACCCATCCTTGGTAAAGGTCAGAATGTGAAAGAACAGTCAGACTCCAAAGAGGCTGTACAGCCTCCTCTCCTCCACCTTCAGATAGAACAGACAGGCACACATCCCCTGTCTGAATGAAAAGTTCAGTAGCTGACATGAACTGCCTGGGGCAGCCTACTTTCATATCATTTAGGGAAGATATGAATAACTCCCTTTAAAGGAGAAGTTAAAATAGTTCACAGGTGTCTTAAAGAAATGTCTGTGACATGCCTGGGTCAAAATACCCCAAGGATCAAACATCACAGCTCTCCCGCTCAAAACAGCTCTGTTCAGAGCAGTTTGGTTAGGTTAGGAGATTTAGAGATGGAAACAGTAAACCTTAATAAGATATTTAGTTATGCAAGAAGGGATGTTTTCTTTTCAGGGCGCTGTCTCCTGCGGTTGATGGACCGTGTGCCCAGGAGCTGGGACCAGCCTGTGCACCAACGAAGGGAGAGCTAAGTCTAAAGCACAGCTCCTCCCCACTTGTTTAGCCAATAGAGTTAATTACACACACATAGAACAAAAATATATTAATCATTTGTAACAGGATTTTTCTTCATCCTTTTCTGGGACAGTGGTTACAGCTAACTGCTTGCAGATTGTGATTTCCTGATCAGAGAAGGTCCTTGTACAGTTTCTTTTTAATGATCCAAGTTAATACATGGTAAAACAGCAGGTCGTAGTCTGTCCTCTCAACGAACACGCATGACACCTCCCTGCACACGTTCTCTGAGCTAAAAAAAAATAGTAATAATAGGCATACATTCACACATCCAAGATGAGTGGGGTGCAGCTGCATGCTGTTCCTCATCCACACGTTTCCATTCAATTTACATGAATATAATGCATGAGATGTAAGACATTTAACTGATGCATTGTGGCGTCTATATTGAAGGTTTAGTAAAATTTGTAAAAATAATTAAATGATCCATCTATGTAACTATAAGACACACATGCATGTGGTAATCATTAATGTCTGATCTAAACTATTTTACAACTGTTCAGCCTGTTAGAGTCCTTCCTTATTACGTCTGTTCTCTCTGTATTCCTTTCCCTTAAACTTGAACTTGCTTGTTGACCTTTTGCTTCTTTCAGTCTTTTTCTTGACTTTAATACTTGTTTTTATCTCTGCAGCTCTCCCCAGCAAAC
>OMNW01028329.1:10370-21595 GCA_900303245.1 Selene dorsalis
AACTTGCTTGTTGACCTTTTGCTTCTTTCAGTCTTTTTCTTGACTTTAATACTTCTCCCCAGCAAACCTGTTGAGAAAACATACTGTGATTTCACTCAGCAGGTTTTCACTCAGATTCACCAAACCACCATTTTATCTGAAAGTATCACTCTGTGCAGGACTGTGAAGATTACTTCTGAAATGCGATAGGTTTACTGATTACCTTGTTGTAATGACTTCAGTGGATGTAACTTATGACGTTATTATTATATTTTTATTACTTTTCCGAACCATTCATTCATTCTGTTCATTCAAAAAAAAATCACGATTTAATGACCTTTTGCATAAACACATAAAGCTGAATGAAAGGAGTGAGTTTGATCTTACACCAGTCCCCTATGTAACCCATGTTGTCTGCAGATATTCAAAAAGATGTTTCCCTGCTCGATCAAAAGATGCCAAGCTACTGAAAAATGGCCAAAATGTGACTGATGTCCCTGAATGAGGCATAGACAGCTGTGAAGCCTGTCAGTTATCACAGCAACCTGCGACAGTGATTTGTGAGAGACAATGCACTTGTCATTGGCTGAGGTTGATGGAAAAAAGTTATTATCATGCCAAGAGTTGTTGAAGCAGGTCATTACGGTGAGATCACGCTGTGAAACCAGTAAATTTGTTGTTTTGGTGTTGGCAACAGCCTACGGCAGCTTGTGAAGTTAATGAATGAAAGTGCCAGCAAAAGCAAACTCCTGATCTGAAGCTTCATTATTGAGGGATGCTGCAATATTATACACCAGTGATGGATTTAGGTGGCAAATAACCCATCTCTCTGTTTTCTTGTTATTTAAAACTTAATAATGGTATTCAAACAAAAAAAATAGATACCCAAATGAAAGCACTATGATTATGCAAACCACTAATCCACTTTATTCCAAAAGCAGGTTATCATAGAGTGCTGTCATCCTATTCAAAGGGACATGGATAATTTATTTTTGAGTCATCAAAATTGAATGCTGTGCTCATGCTCACAGACGTGACATCAGGAGCAGGATCCTGCTGCTCACTTTGGAACTTTGTCTGGAACTGTCTATCCTTAGAAAACCTATGACAACTCAAGAATTGATGCACTGAAACAGAAACAAAGTACGTATGTAAATCAGTTTAATAATTTTGAAATGATTCATCAGCTTTTAGAATCACAGAGTCTTCTTTTGGTGGTGACTCTCAGGGAACTAGTCCTGCTCAGTCTCTTTCTCTGCATGATCTACCTGTTCAGGTGCAGGTGCTCTCCACAGCAGAGTTTTTGGCCAGTGTATCACACGCTGAGCAATCAGCCGAACCATGCCATCAGTGCTGACGGGTATAAAGTCACGTTCACAGCAGTAATTATAACTTCTCAAACACTGATGTTCAGCAAACTGATCGCTGGGTGTGCTAATGTGATCGGTGTAACTAATTGTACACAAACATGTGTCTGAAGCCTCCATCCACGTTTTTATCAATCACAAAAACTATCACTCTATTAATGTTCAGATAATTTATGGTGCCGCCCTCTCCCTGCTGAATCATTAATGTCCCTCTCCTTGACCGTCTTCTGTGCGTCCATGCCGTAAAGGGGGCAGGACGAGTCCTTTAAAGCAGGAATATATCGGGGCGTGCCATTCAGATTCCGACTGTTTTCAGCCGCCAGATTTATCAATACAGTACTAGTTTTACACCAAGATCTACACCAGATCCTATGCAAGTTTGATAAATGAGGGCCCTTGAGATTAGGTATGGAAGCAGAAACGTGAAAATGCTGAACTAGGATGTAACAACATGCGGTCACTCCACTGGACTAGTTCCCTGAGAGTCACCACCAAAGAAAGACTCTGTGATTCTAAAAGCTGATTCATCTGTCACCACATCAGGACACACCAAGATCTGGGAGAGAGAGAAAGCAGTCATTGCACAAGAGACAACTCTGAATGTTCTGTCTTTGACAGAAATTTAGCCAATATTATCTTTTGAAAAGGAAATGGTTCAAGTCTTGAAACCATAGTGACTTTTTTTTTTTTTTTGTCGAATAGTTGAAACTGTGTCTTTACCACTACTCTAGTCTCTGGTGTAAGCACCTCAAATGTTGCCGTGCTAGGCTACTACGTACCAGTATAGTGACTACACAGCTGTGAGCTGATAAACTCAACAGTTGTTGGCTAAGAATAACAAGACTGCATTTATTTGCTTGTGTGTTACCTCAAAGATACACGGTTTGTGTCGATCATGAGAGCATGCAAAGTTAGAGTGACTATGGCGTATGAGGCCTATAGCAAACCCTCAGTCATTTCACAAAAGCAACAGGGAGGTTTACTTGACCTGTTTGGCTCTCTGCTCAGCAGGTTGTACTTGGCTGAGAGAGTCCAGCCTTGACCCAAATATCTGCAATACTCTGAATTCTTTGGAGAATCCAGTGAAATTGGACTCCAGACTTATAGAGATCGAAACAGGTCTTCTTAAGTTCCCATATCACTGCAATGTCAGAGCCTGCCTAAACCTGAAAAATAACAGAGATTAGATTTGTTTTCATTTGTTTTGGCCTTTCAAATACCTTCACAACAATTTATAATTTCAGGACTGCTGAAAAAATAATTCTCACTCATCAAATGAGCTAAACAGCACCATAAGTCATTGCCAGTGTCACTGATCCCATTTCTTTCTTCTTTCTTCATGTCACTGGCCACTCACCAGTCTGCATTCAGTGAGAACATTCAAAACAGAAGTTTAGAGATATACTTTTTTTTTCAACTAACGTAGAAAATCCTGTGAAGCCAAGGGACAGTGAAAAATTACAAGGCCTAAGACACAGCTACACAGTTTTACAGCTACTAACAGGAGAAAAAACACTTGCCAGTACTGATTCAGATGTAGGCCATGGAAAAAAATGCAAACATGCTACTCATCACAATACAAACCACTCATTCACATGCAATCATGAATTATTTGGTCTTGTCCCTACCTCCAAGTGTTCTGCTTGAGATAAGGAGACTACTGGGCCTAGAAGCAAAGGGCCTCAGGATTCTAGGACAACTATTTCCCAATATTCCTGATATAAAAGGGGATCTATGCAAGTCAGGTCGCTTTTCCCTTGTTTTGCTAACCCTTCTCCCAACCATGTGCATTTGTTTTCAACGAAGCCGAAGAGAAAGCAATCCATGGAACGGTGGATAACATTATTTATTAGACAGCTCTATTGAATGCTGTGGTCTGATAACAGAACATGGTTAGGTATAACACACACCGCTCTAATCAGAGGAGCACAGAGAAAAAGAGGTTAAAGAGGAACTATGCAGCATATTTGCATTTATTTAACCATCACAATTACTCTGAAGCTGTTTAATTAAAGTAAAAATGTAGCATAGTTATGAAATCTCATGGGTATCTTTCTGTGGTAGATGACAATGAAGCACACAAACTCATTCACCTCTGTGTCAAGCATCAGTCTTTCACATCTCTTTAAGTGGCCTCAGTATTCATCACATGTGTGCTGATAAAACTGTAATTACTTCACTCTCTATCCACTTGTTCCAGTAGAGGTTTTCACTGTTAAAAACCATCATCGGGTGACTACAATTATGGTTTCCCACTCTTCAATTTCTCTCTCTTTTTTTTTTTACCAGGTGCTCAGTGGTCAGTTTTCTATCTGTTCTCAGCTGCAACCACTTGTTGGTGCAGATGGAGTTAAAAGCAGCTCCTTGATCATCTCACTCTTAATTTCTCCGCTTTCATTCACTGCCACCATATCAGTCTGGAGTGCCTGTACATCTTATTTCGGCCCTTCTAAAGAGATGGAGTGTTGTCTGAGATGGAGAGAGTTTGGAGTATTGACAATTCATCAAATTTATTTATTTTGGTCTCACTGTATTTATAAGAGGCTTGCGGCTAAAAGGAGCTGCTGAAGCAACCAATGTTCAGTAATTATTCATGGACTATTCAGTTAATTTGTTTTTCACCAGAGAACATTCTTCATATTTATAATAATGAATATGGAAGTTTACTGAAAATACATGTCATATGATTTTTTTTTTTTAAAGCTGGAGAGACTTGTTCGTCATCAGAGGGTTCAAAGATGTTAAGAAGGTCATCCACAGCACTTAACAATACCCTTCATTATGTCTAAGGGAGAGGAGTGATTTCAAGGGGAGAGACGTTGAGCATGAAAGATAGAGAATTAAAAGATAAGAAGCAGACATGACAAGATATTCCTTTGGAAAAAACAAAATCAAAGGACTGTTGTGATAATGGTTGAGAAAATGATTTTACACAAATCACAGTGATGGCACCATCACATCACTTAGCTTTGTTCACATCTCACAGCATCAAAGTAATTAGGTACTTTTGATTCTTTACTGTAACTGAATCAGTGCATTCTGTTTCCCGGTGTTTCTACAATGTCGACTTAATAGAAAAAGCTTTATCATTCTCCATTCACTAAACTGCAATGGGAAATGAATCTACCTATTATTATACCTTACCAAGACAAAGGAACAAGAACTGTGCAGGAAGAACACAAGTAGTGCATTAGCTTCACTGTTCTGTGGCTATTTGAGCAGGAGGTATGGAAGGTAGCCTATCTATTGCTGTGCCTCAAATCTTTCACTTTTATACTCACACCTGCCATTTTGAGTAGTAGTATTAGTATATACAGCAGTGGCGTGTGGTTAGGGCAAGCAGTGCTTGACTTGAAAAAGAAAGAAAGAAAAAACAAATACTACGGAAGTGGAAGCGATATCTCTCCTTACATCTGATTTAAACTGCCATCTGTCTCATCAAAATTGCCGTTTGTAAGTGCTGCACCCTGTTGACGACTGTACTGTCTTGGGAAGCTGGCTTGACCAGAGCTTGACTCCCAGCCCATGCTACTCATGACTTTTGTCATTTATGTAGGT
Organism: Selene dorsalis; assembly: GCA_900303245.1. Lineage (NCBI taxonomy): Eukaryota > Metazoa > Chordata > Actinopteri > Carangiformes > Carangidae > Selene > Selene dorsalis. The sequence continues at coordinate 15,275 of OMNW01028329.1, forward strand.
GTGACCGTGTCTCGTTGACAAAGCCTGGGGAAAGTCAAGCAGAAGGGAGGACAGCTTGTTTCTGAGGTTTTTCACATGCACAAGTAGAAGGAAATTTACTTGCACTGTTTCAAATTTAAAGGGTAAAATGTCTGGAGCCCTGGGGTAAATGAAGATGCAGACCAGGATGAAACAGGCGTCAGACTGCTCCTCCTAAAAGAAATAATGTCAGAAGAGCAATGGCCAATGTGAAAATACACGACATTCAGCAGACCAGTGGTGGAAGTATGATCATGCCACTATGATCACTCACTCTGTCAGTCCCGCTGTTGCAGTCTTGCCAAAATCCCATAATAACACATTCTTAAAGGACAATTGCAGGCAAATTCAACCTTGGGCTACAGTTTCCTACAGTTTTTTGCATAGACAACGTCAGATGGCTATTCAAACATACACCGAGGGGTTTGTTCCCTTCAAGAAAGCGGACATGTTTGAAAACAGAGCTGTAATACAAAGTCTCGCACGAGAGTCAAGTTGACGCGCTCAGTATGTTTACAGGTAGTCTGAAGCACTCTCTTTTGATTTATCAACAAAGCAACATCAACTCGGAGGTACAACATTTTGTAGCAGTAAGAGTAAATCTGGCTGTTGTTTATTCTACCTGTAAACACACTGAGCGCGTCAACTTGACTATCACGTGAGACTTACCAAGACTTTGTATTACAGCTACCTAAAATATTAGGAAACTATAGCCGCAGGTTGAATTTGCCTGGAATTGTCCTTTAACACCAAACTCTTATTCTGTTCCCCTTGTTGTCTGTTTGGAAGATCTATACACTCCCTAATCCAAAATGGTTTCTGGGTTTTACAGCAATACATCTATAGTGTTGTGGCCTATTTGTTCTGTGACATTGGAGAGTGTCACTATGATTCACACCACGTTCTAGCCACTAGCCTCTGCAGATAGTTATCAGTGCATAATGCAGTCTGAGAGGTGCCAGATCTAATCTTCCACTACCCAGTCTTTCATTAATAAACATAATCTATGGCAAACCTCACCAATAACACAGAGGGGACTTAAAATGGCTACATTGTTTCAGATGCTAAACATATAGGCAATGGCTTAACGGTTTATGCACCTGCCAGGGGTGGACTGGGGCAAAATGTGATCTACCCGTGTGTCGGGCTGCACGGGTAGATCACAGATAAACTCAACTGCGTGGCGGCCACCGGCCATCATGGACTACCGGCCATTCTGTGATTCTCCAGAACACACAGATAGCCAGTCCTCTGTTAGTACCAGCCCAAAATATACCAACAGCTCACTGGGCATTGCCCAGTACACCAATCCAGCCCTTCCTGTTGCCCATACACTGATGTAAACTCTTATGAAAGTAACTTCTGCATTAAGTTCAGTTTGGTTATTGCATTTCTTTTCACTATTGTGCTCTCAGATCGAAAAGCATCAACAGCATTGTGAAGGGTTGAAGGCAGCATATTGTTGCCATTTGGTTGATTCAGACCTGCTGTGCAATTGATGACAGTCAAACCAGTGCATCACTGCTTTTTGTGCATCAATTGATTTAAGCAAGTACACTGGAGAAACTGCAGGGGGTGTTTTTAAGCACATACTCCACTTTTTCTTGTCTTGCACAGCACGTCAGGGAAAGGACACATTTTCTTTTTGCACTATGCAGAGTGCAATTTCACACTGAGGCATAAATGAGACATGAGTCATCTGTGCTGTGCATTTAGCTGAATGCAATGTAACAGCACAAATATAGAAAAAATACATGATGAATTTGATTCAATGGATCTCTACTCTACTTCAAAAGAACAACAACTGTGTTTAAATAAAGGAACTAAAAGGAACATCTAAAAGCCCTTAGGGCGACAATAATAATGAGCCACGGACTGAGTGAGGGCAATGGTAGGTGAGAATATGTTCTGGCTATTTATAACAAAGCTACAATTAATGATAATATGTCTACAAATGAGATTTAATAATCAAACACTATACTATTACACCAACTCCAGTATAAGCTGAATTGTGAGTCATGCTGTAGTTGGAGTTTAGTTTAGCCAGGGTACTCAAAAGTTGTCAAACAATCTTCAAGAAGAAAATCATGACAATAATTAAAAAAAAAAAAATCTGAGGTACTGCAGTTGTTTTGGTTCATTTGGATTTGATTTGGCTTATGGAAATTATATAAATGAAGGGGACAAAGAAACTGGAGCACTTGCCATTACAAAGAACAAGGACAAGATGAAAAAATAGAAAGTCCGAAACAAGATGTTTTCACTCAGCCATTTTGGAAAAAGTGCCAGAGAGGAACACCTCAACCATGGATTTTATCCATCAAAGCCTAGGTTAAAGCATTCCAGTCCTGAACTGATAAAACATCATAATAACCTCTTCCTAAATGAATTGTGGGTGTCTGCCTCTGTGAAAGATACAGTTGCCTATGAAAGACGTTATGTCATGAAATGTTGTTGTTACATTCGAGACCCGAATCTCGGTATGGCGAACTCCGAACTCTGGCGCGGTCCGCTGCTGGTGTGAAAGTGCTGGGACCTCAGGCCGAACTAACTGCCTGGCATACTCCACAGGCTTCTGTAGTCAGCTGCGCTGAGCATTGTGGGTAGAAGAAGAAAAGACAGCCAATCAATTTTTACTATGTTTCAGGTCAAGGCAGCGTCACCTCAGGATCATTTTTTTGTAGTCGATGGAATGATTTGGCATTCCCCTCAAAAAGAAATTTTGTGTGATGCATCACGATGTAACCAACTGATGAACTTCATGCACATTGCCATCTGTCTGAAACTCGTCATCCTTTTGTTGCAGCTCTGCCTGTGCACAAAGGCAATGCATTGGTTTTTTGAGAAAGCCTGGCAGTTGAGCAAACAATGTTCCCCTGATGGCAGAAAGGTGTGTGACAAAGGGGCAATGGCAAGCCCATTTAAAGGCAGGATGTCACCAGGGTGTGTGTATAAAAGCATTAAACAACAAGGAAAAACGATATCACTTTTAGCACTGCAATGGTAGCGTCAAGCTGAGAAGAGCGAAGTCAGAGTATAATTTTTGTGAAAACAGAAAAACATGTGCTGGACAATTCTGCAGCTGCTGATCATTGTGACACTCAGCTGTCCGTCATGTGCTGAAGTTGAAACAGAGGCCACTGTTTACTGTCCAGAACACCAGAAAGGCTTTTTAGGCTCCTGCTATGAGTTTGTGGGTCACCAGCACCCTTTCCTCGGGGCTCAAGCTTGGTGTGAGGAGAGTGGAGGCCACCTCGCATTCATCCCTGATGAAGACACTCAGCATTTCCTTCAAAGACATCTGGACCCTGAGAAAAACACATGGATCGGAGTAGCAGCTGTTGAAGGTAAGAAGTGAGATCTATGAAATACACACAGCTGCTTGTGCTCATTCATTAAATGTGTGTCTGCTGTCTCACTCAGCACTTAATTAAGAGAAAGAAAATAAGGAGAATCATGAGAACTTTCATTTTTGGTTCCTAATTTGACCTCCTCGGTATTTGGATTAAAGGAGAACACAGTTAAACACGGATGATTAAATGTCATAGTGTTGTGGTACAATCTGCTCAATAGTGTGCAGTTTATTAGATTTTCCTCCATGTCTTGAAAAATAAGCTGGAGATCATTCTCACTTTCCTCTCTATTACTCCAACCATCTGGTCCATCTTTTCATATGGTGTGAAGTCTTTTTTTCCCTCTCAGTTAAATTCAAAGTGAGTTCCCATGTCCTATGACAATTTTGAAAGTTTTTTTTCTATCTACATTTCTTGTGTAGTGTGTCCACAGGCAGACAGAATGCTTTATCATCCAGTAAATGTTTTCATTTTTCCAATCTCAAAGGATGCTAGTAAAAAAAATAAAAATGAAAAAAATCCATGAATGAAAAGCACATGTATTGTACTACCTTTGAGTACTTCCAATAACTGGAGTAACTTGAATTACATTTAAACCTTTCACTGGGGATAATGCCACTGAGTTGGTGCATTATGACTGTACCTGTCCATCATACTCATCTGTTTGCATTTTGTGCCAGATGAATTTGCTAGCAACCTCACATTTATTCACATCAACATTTCATTTCATACCGATGAAGCAGCAGGAGAAGTTAAGAGTGATTGATTCAAAATAAAAATTGTGATTTCATAGTAAAGGAACACATACTCTCATATAACTGGTCAGATTTCTTCATGCAGGGGCATGTACAATATACCCAGCTTCCTTGTTTGATAGGATGAATTTCAGTTAATATGTTGCTTATTTTGAATATATGTTAAACAAAAGAGAGACCAGTGGAGATGAATTTTTGGGTCAGGGTGTGTTTGTGTAATCTTTACATCGCTGCATGGTTGAGAAGAATTTTTCCAGACAAAAATACGAGATGGAAAGATGTCTTAATACAAAGATATTCAGCTCAAACTGTACATATGTTCAGCAGTGGTTTGTTCCCTCCCCAGGTGCTCTCTCTTGGCTCGATGGTTCAGCTATCACCTATTCAAACTGGGCGAGCCGCCCACAGCCGGAAGCAGCCTGTGGACATATTTTAAAAGGCTTCAGATGGGAGGCCACAGCAGACTGCAACAAAAAGCTGCAGTTCATCTGCCAATTTGGTACATAGTGACTCATGCACTAATTCTGAACAGAGCAGTCCACTGAATCACTCCATGATGAGTTACTGCTTTGCATTGCTTTTGTTTTCTTCCCAGAATCTGGGAGGTCCATTGTGTGTGCGGATTGTAACACTACTCTGCAGTGCGCCTCCGGTCAAGTGTTAATCATAGACAGTGGTTTCTACGGTCGAAAGAACAGTCATTACTGTCGATCCTCACTCTCCCTGCCGACTACATCCCTACCACATCAGTGTGGCTGGGTAGACGTTGGGGAGTCAATTACAGGTAAAACACGGTCATACGGTTCTCAGTGTGCAGCTGCAAAACACATTTATTATTTACTTGTTATAATGTCTGAGTAAAGTGATGTGTACTGGGTATGCCATTAGCTAATCCAGAGCAACTAATGGACTTGACCGACACAATAAGCACTCTTAAACCTGCCTCATTCAATCTCCTGTACTCATCAGGGAATATCTGAATAGAATGACAAACATACATGCCTGGCTGCGCATATGAACACTGTGATGAAATTGAACCCACTTCTAAGTGGACAAAGCGTATTGTCACAGCATTACTGGAAAAGAACTACTGGCAATCAGGATGGAAGAATAGTCATCCAATAAAAGCTTAAAAGATTAATAGTCTGAAACATACTGATCTCTCTGTTGTCAGTAAATAATGATTCATGCAATTAACCGACGACTATCCATCCATTCATTCCCCAAACTCGCTCATCCTGTTCAGGACTCAGGGCACTGCTGCTGTTCCGAGCATGTGATGAGTATGGTACACACTGTGCAGGTCAGCAGAGCAAACACAACACAATGAATGACCAATGACACGATTACTGAACGTGCTACTGAAACTTGTGTTGTGCCGTTGGCGAATGTCGTCATGCCACTGCCACTCATGAACGTCTGTGTAGTAGTACCTTCAGTTAATGTGCTAAGTTGTGCCACTTGCGATTGTCTCAGGATGTTCACTGAACGTACTACACAGTGAATGTGAGCCTCACGGCTGAGCCATGAACTGAAACGTGAATCGTTCGGTTGTGTATCAGTTCAGGGAGTCAGACTATGCGCCGTGCAGTTGGGGCTCCTGCCAAGCACTGAACGATTTGGTAAAGAGATTTTTTGAACTGATTCTAGTGATTCTGTCCTCTCTAAAGAACTGCTTTTCCCAACACCAATGTCTTTAGCCTGAAATGTGGTTGTACTTTGTATAGAAAGAGTTTGACATCGGAAGATCTAACCGCCATCTGAGCGCTGATTAGCTGAGCCAGATCACAGTGGATGTGGCACTGCACAGCTGTAGCCGTGTGTGATCATCCTATCAATCAGTGATAGAGGATCAGGTTGCCGAGCGGCACAAGCCCAGTCATTAATCAATTAACCAGCGTTGGTTATTGGTCAGGAAAAAAAAATCTAAATGTGCATCCCTATCGACAGCATGGAGTTGATTATTAATTGATTATAATGTTAATGTTGACACCAACAGTAGAGAATGAAAAGGTCATAGGCATCTTCTTCAAGGTGAAAGATTTAATGTGGCCAATTAAAGCAAGACAAAGACATTCTATTAACAGTGTGTAACTATACGCTATAAATATTGAAGACAGTGATCAGTGGCAGCCTTCATTTTTGTTATTGTTGGGTGCCCCCCCCCCCCCCCCCCATCCCCCCCCCCCCCCCCC
>OMNW01028332.1:0-23244 GCA_900303245.1 Selene dorsalis
TAATATATCAGTTCTCAAAATACTGATTTTCAAACCCTGACCATAAAATCCAGTGCAACGCCAGGCCAAAAAAGATTTTGTTGCTAATTAGATCCTATGAATTGTTTGTTATTCATTCAGGTTCGGGGGACGAGAGAAGACTTTATTTATATACTGACCTGTCTGTCCGGAGGCATTTGAACCAGGTCGGAGTTTGGGTGTAGGCGGCGGTGGTCTTGGTGGCAGATGCTCAGAGCTACTGCTCAGCCTCTTCTCCTGTTTGCTCAGGGAAACCACTTTGTTACGAAGCTCCTCGTCTGACGGCCGACGTACAAATCGGCGGTCCACGTATTTGGCTTTGATGTAGGCCTCTACCTCATGTCTACGAGAGAGTTTGTGAGTAAAATGAGAAATTTAATTTGTTGATTGGACCCATGAGAAATTCATCAAGAAAAGAAAATATCCATAGACCGATTTATTTCCTGGACACTCTGTTTTCCTTTGGTTTGACAATACAAAATGCTTTCTTCTAGTACTGTACCTTGGGTCTCCTGGCTGTGGTTTTCTGGCTCCTAGCTCCTCTCGCCGAGCCTCATAGATCTGGTTAATCACTCCGTTTCCCAATTCACACATTAACTGTGGGGAAAAACAACAGAAAAAGTTGTTACCACAGCTGCATAATCAACCTGTAGAAGAACAACACCATCCAGCATTAGAAACTTTGTTAAAAAGACAGCACTTGATAAAAGAAAGTCTTTCAGTTTGGAGTACATTATTTATGTACTTCAGCTTTTTTTCACTGACCTTAAGAAGTTCGGGTTCCCAAGTGTCCAAAGTCAGAGAGCGAACCTTAGAGAAATGCACTCCAAGACTCCTGCACATGAAACAACACAAAGACTTTTAATTGACAGTTGCCTAAAAGGCTAAATGCTGTAAAGTCAATACTTTTCAACATAGAAGTGCAGTTTAGGTTTTAGCCACAAGGTGGAGATCAGCATATTTACATATTTAGGAGAACAAAATCCCTGAATGTACAGAACACAAATCAGTGGGCTACAGCCTTTATCTCTATGTATCTTATAAAAAATATAACTAGAAGTGAAGTGGCAGAGATTTACAGATGCCACAAATTCAGTCATGTATAGGATTATAATTTCTATGACCCCTTCAATTAAATCCTGCATGTTTTTCAACGTACCCTGACTTGGAAATCACAATACAAATCCTAAAGTAGTTATCCAAATAACTTTTGACTCCCTTGTGATTATTACTTTAAAAAGAAAACATGAGGCCTGATTTGGACACTTTTTAAATCAAAACTTGGCCTGAATAATAATTAAATAGTTGACCCTGCCAAGTAATTAAACAGCATCACAACATACCAAGTGTTCATATCAGAGTGTTTACATTTCAAAAATCCCATAAGACCAACACATTTTGAACATATGCTCTGATGGAGAATATTTTCCATAACGCAATCACAGTGAACCCAACATGAACTCTACTCCTGCAAAGTGATAAATACATTTTGGTTCCTTGAGTTAATTAGTTACTCTCATTTTTTCTTTTTTAGTAACATTTCAGTATATAAGTTGTTTAGTTAAGAACAGAATGACTTTAAATTTCATATTCTATTCACCTGAATCCTCCACATGCCTTTATTATCACCAGTCCTGCACATTGCTTCCATGTTATTTGCTCAGCTGTTCAAACAGGGGCAGAGGAATTCACTCAATAAAAGACAGTGCTTTACCTGTGGATTCCAGAGCACTGTATACAGAGGGTGATGCCCAGGTTGATGCTGGCCCAGCGTGGGTCTGGTTGGCCACAGTCGCAGCAACAGGCATTTCCCGGGATGGCCAGGACCTTCTGCAGGGCGCTCTCTCCTTTCAGCGATCTCTCCTTTGGCTCCCCACCGGAGTCCAGACTTCCTGTTGATGTTGATGATTTTCTGTCCAGTTTCTAACGTGAGAGAGACAGGAGTCATCCAAAAGAAGAAGTGATGATTTATTGAGTTGGGATAGGATGAAAGAAAACTTTGGGAGGGAATCCTTTTGGGGTAATTGTGAGAAGCAAACATTTACAGGATACAAAAGGGAAAATGACTAAACAGAAATCTAAGTATAGCAAGTCAGTGTTACACACATGAATACATAAGAATGCAGGTTTAGATTATCTAACAAAGGAGCAAATAAATCATGAAAGTAAAATACATTTTCTTTGCTTTCTCTATGTCTCTCTTGGGCAGAGTGCTTCTCTTTTATTTTACCAACACTGTGACTAGGTTTTTAGCTATCTATATGAATCATTTCAGCCATCAAATCCATCTGACTGTGTCTGTTTTTTACCTCGCCATCATCTCCCTTGTCGCGGAAGGCGGTGGCGATGCTGTTCTGGACAGCTTTGATCCAGGCCTGTCGCAGCTTCTCCGAGTCTGCCTGCATCATACAGCTCCTGTTGGGACAGAGAGGCATCACACGACTGCTGGCATGTGTGTGTTTGTGTGTGCATGTGGTAGGGGTTGGATACACTAGTGTACCACCTTTTTCCTAACATATTTCTGTGCTCATTAGACTGATGAGGGGCAATATTTCAGTGACTCAGACTTACTTGGTGGGTGACACCACTTCGAAGCAGAAGCGACGCTCTATGTCTTCACAGTGTTTGACTGTACATAGCCTAAGGTCTTCTACCACCACTGTAGGGTTGTCCTGAGGGAACAGCACAGCCACTTTGGTCAAACAAAATGCACAAACACAGCTGAAGCTCCAAAGATTTTCCAACAGAATATTCCAACAAAAACCATTTATCCATTTTAATATATAAAACAGGCCTGCTGACAAACAACCAGCAAAACAGTCCATATCTCATTCAGACCAATTCATCTAATTTGACTGCTATTGCATGTTTTTCTCCAGCTTAGGTGAATATATCATGGATCTCCGAGCTTATAAATTACCAGAGAAAAGAGTTAGCCAGAGAAGAAGGAGTGTTACTGAATAAACTAGCGAAATGTAATATTTCCTTTGCTTTGTTGGCACTGCAGGGAGTGTCTTTTTTTTGTCTTTCAGAGAGTACCTTTTGGTTGGGTAATGAAATACTACACACAATGCTTCCTATAGGTTTGCACCGGCATGTTCAATGTCTGTAAACTAAAAAGTTTATCATTGGTTTTTAATTGCTGTATACCGTCAGGCTACAGCATCCTGTTAAAAATACATGGAGGGATATTTGTGCTGGAAGTCAAACACATGCATATTTGATTGTGGTTAGTTTTCAGGGAGTCACTTGACATACCTTAAATTTCTTCTGGTACACTAGCTGATTGTTTTGGATGGAGAACCAACGTCTGAAAGGAGATCATGTGTTCATTTAAAAACAAAGTCACATGCAGATACCAGTGGTGCTCCTGAAATAACACATTTTAACATCCTTTGATGACCAAATAAACTGATTCAACAGGGAGTGTGTAAGCTCATGTTTGAAGAGACTGTATTTGAGTATATGTATTTGATAAATGTGCATTTTTGAAGGGCACCCATCTATTTCTTTTTTGAGTAAACATCAATATTTATGTGTCTGGAAGTGTATGAATATGAATACAGCCTGAGTTGTGTGGGTCACCTTGAAAAGACAAAGGTGGGTGTACTGACTGACATGAAATGTTTTGAAATTTTAATTTAATTTGTCTGCTAATGCATTATCTCTTCCTTCTTATTACCACCCAACTAGATTCTTGCAGCCATTATAAAGAAAGCACATGTATGTAAATGTTTTAAAGCACTTTCTGAAGCATTAAAATGTAAAACACCTTTTATATCTCTGTTCTAAATTTGGACAGTGCTTGTGTCTAATATCCATTATCAGCCGACAACAACAAAGTTTTATCATAAAATTAAATTTAATGTATTCATAAAATGGCTGACTGAGTGCGTCTGATGTACCTATTCCATGTCTTAAAGGCATTGCTGGCCCTCTTGAACAGATAACCCTCCATGGCGATGCCGTTGTCTGCGTCCACATTGTACTCCAGCTTGGTGTCGTCATGTGAGAAATCCTGAAAACAAGATGGAGAGGAAGGAAGAAGACAAACCATAAGGATGGTAAAATATTATTTCTCCTACTTTATCCTTGTAGATGCTTTGTTGCTAATGGTTTTTCTCTCAAGTGACAAACGTGGACTATTAGTTCAACTAATAAGTGCTAATGGCCAACAGCACAGCCTCTGCTCACACTGACCAGCATGCTGTTTCACACCATGAACCAGAAAAGACAGAAACAACAGCCTGATGCTGAAAGAGCACTAAACTAGTCCAACCAATATACTGCCCCCGAGATGAGATTAAATGGATATGTGTAAGAAAATACTGAAAAACATGAATGACAAGATGATATAATGGTAGTAACAAGTACAATGAATACAACATTGTTTTTGTTTGTATGCAAAGTATCAAAAAAATATTGTAAATGGTTTTTGTCTAATTACTGGTTTGCCAAGATATGCCATGTCAACTTCCCTTCCCATTACTGCTATGCTTGCACAAAAACAATCTTTAAAAAATTAAGAGTCTACATTAAAAATTCTTGCAGGTATTCAGATTACTGGGTTAGTTATAGTCCTCCTGAGAGTAAAAGCTGCCAAGCTGAGCTTTTATGCATCTTTTCTCTCACTAACTCTGCTGTAACTCAATCTGCTGTGTTTCATTGGCCAGTCTATCTTTAACTACCTGAGCTGCTGCCACACTTTCCTAACACCCTCCCAGCTCTCTCAGTTTCAAGTGACATTGAATACTATGACGCTTGCGTGTGTGTGTGCACGCGTGCGTGCGTGCCAGTCCTTGTGGAGTCGATTTACAGCATCATCGTCTCTGCAACCAATTACACCTCAATATCTATCGGCTTCTCCTTCTGGAACCATCCACACTTTGTTTCTGATTCAAGCTGGACTCATTCAATTTGACCACTTTGACCATCAACGAGAGTAACACTCTGATCTAAGACCTCAAGAATTAAATGACAACAACCCAAACCTTCAGGGCAGCATGTAGACAGTGAATGTCAAGCATTGCTCTGCCTGTCCCTCCACATCACTGATACATAGTGACCGTAGTACAAGTTTATGTGAATCTTAAAAACTTTTGAAAATGTGAAAACTTTTACATTGTGACCAAATCTGTGAAGAGACTACAGATAGATAAAATCTCACGACGGACAAATAGTCAAACTCAGCAAGTAAAACACATCAACACTGATCAATCTGAGTCCTGAGCGGAAATGACCTCATCCCTTTGACATTCAGTGACTACTGTCTCCTATTCACTTCCATGCACGAGTAGAGATATCAGAATTCTAATGGTTCTAGTTTTATTATTTAAGATTTATTAAATCTCTCTTTTGGACATTTGGCAAAATGTTTTCAAACTGTTTTTACTTCAACAGTTGTTCCGTCTCACTATCGGTTTGTCAGTCATCTGTAAAGCATAAACTGCATTAACCTGTAAGACATAGGCTACATAAATACAGTTTGATCAACTGGTTGATGTCCATCTGTGCATGCATACCCTCCTCTCATTGCTGGTATGACCTGTGCAAAAGCTTAACAAGTTAAACCCCTCTGCTTATGATACCAGAGTGTAATCAGATGGATGAACACTCACTCACACACAGAAATAATATTTTCCGGCATGACATACACTGGGACAAGCGAGGGTTATTTTGGGTGCACAAGGGGAACAAAATGTGTCTGTATTAAGCTACTGAACAGGAAGATGACGGACATATTCCAGTTCAAGAATACAACAGTGGTAAGAGTGGAACAAAATTACTACAGTGTACAGAAAAATAACTGCCTTTACATTCATCTTAGGCCTGGGAAATCATGCCAGTGACACCGACCATTTTGATCCATATGTGGATTCACTCACACATGTAGAAACATACAAACAAACACTTTATGACCCACAACTCCTAAGGCCAAAGAATGAAACACAACATGCAGCACAGTTACTGTCATGTGAAAACCTTCTTGGTTTTCTTATTCCAACATACAATTAGCAATTTCTCTGACCGCTTAGGCCTGGGAAATCATTTTCATCCCTATTTTATATATCTTAAAACACAAAGTTGTTTGGCTGCTGTTCTAATTCTTTAAATACAACAGAGGGATGTTGATTGATTATCCAAACAGCCAAAACAAAACAACCGACTGCAAACCACTCACTAACATCAAACAAGGAAGCTCACTGTAGTGGACACTGGCACCAACGATGGGGCATCCAAGTACATGCTGCATAATCAAAACACATCAAGACTTATGCACTCTACAGATACAGATGAAGGTGTAAACATGAACACAAACACTGCAATGCAGTCTCGGAGCATGAGCATGAGCATGAGCATGAGCATGAGCATGAGCATGAGCATGAGAGAGCAGAGACAGGGACAGGTAAGGCTCCAAAACGGAAGTCAGATGGAAATCGATGCAATGACTCTACGTACGGAGGTCGACCTCCAAGCACAAAAGTTGCGGTAGTCTGGCAAAGAGTCGAGCTCTGTCACCTCCTAAAACGTCACACAAAGCAAGAGAACGACACACAGAACAGATATATGTATATCCTCACGCTTACACAAAAAGATTTAACATTTCAGAGATATGCCAAAATAAAAAAAGTGGAACACACACAAGAGAGGCACTCACACCAAAGAAGCACAAACATAAACACAGACTATTTCTAGAAATAACAATGTGCACAGAGACACTGTCGCATGCATGGACACACACATACTCTTCCTCAGCGCCTCTTAGTCGCACTCACCAGATACCACACGTAGTGGAAACGGCTGAAAATCTTCATTTTTATGAAGTGCGGGTCACGTTGTTTATGTGTGAATGTTTCCCTGTGTGAATCTTTTTTTATCTCAAAGTCGACCTGTGTCACATTTCAATGACAGTCTGCCACAATAATCGGCATGACTCGTCTCTCACCTCCTCCTCTACTGTGGCTCTGTGTGCGTCTATCAAAACTTTCGTCACAGGCTGTGCCGCTCCTCCTCCTCATGCTCTAAGCGGAGGTCACCTGAGTCTGTGTGTGAGTATGAGTGTTGCTGGTGAGACTGTTGGGTTAGAATAATTAAGTAGACTGTGCACAGGAGCTCAGGCATCAAACATTTATACTGACCTCAGTTTAACAGACGTGCACTCAGCTTTTCCCTTCACTCTTTCATCTCCCACGTGTGTGTGTGTTTCTGAAGTAACCAAACATTTAACCACGCTGAATGTCTGTCATTTTCAGCCTTTATCAAATCATTTTGCATGTTTGCCCGTGAAGGGAATCTGGTCTATTCTCACAGAAAAGCAATAAGACCGCTTTAAAACCACAGCTGTTTCAAATCCAGTAACTTGCGTTTTATTTCCTTATGAGATAAGACAGAAAAATCTTTAAGTCAGCAGCCCATCACTCCCTCCCAAAGCAGCACTGTGACACTGTCATGCTCCATGGTCACAGTGCTGCTGCTGAATAATGCATACAGGCAGGCAGGAAGCATACCAAACACAACCTCAGGACCCCCTTCAACTCCCACGAGGATGGAAGGTTCCATCAATACAGTGACCGAAAGAGGAGTTCATGTGTATGTGAAATGAACCATGTGCACAGGAATGAAAAGACGTTAAAATAAAAGAAGTGTAGAAGAGAGTAGGTGAGATGCAATAAAACCCTTAATGACATATAATGACAAGTATTACATGATGTGGGGCTCAATCAATTCATCAGTTCCTTTGCACAACATCAAACTCTCAAGACACTTGGTCTAGCTCAGACTGAGGTATAAAAGAAACCCTCTCTACCCAGTGGAGTTTCACAACAACAGTAAGTGATGAGGACGGCCCCACAGGTAAACAACCTGCCTCATCAACAAAACTACAAAGCAAGATCAGGTTCTATTGCAAAGTGGAAAATCAGCATAAGTACCTGCGAAGCCACAGATGTCTAATTTGCTATGAGGGCGACGTCAAGCTAAATATCACATTAAAAAACATTTAGGCACTAGGAGAACTGTCAATGAATGGGATAAGTAATACACCAGTGTTGTACTGTAGAGCATTGGTCATATACCAGGACCAAGTTATTGTTAAGTGTTACCAAATCTTCCTACTATAAAATCAAATGCCACTGTTGGGTATTATATATGATGTACAATACTTTGCTTGTACGGATAACTATACTGTAAACATGCATCACTTCATTCAACTGGAAAGCTTTGCAAGTTTCCTAAATAGAAATGTGATGAGGGCCAAAACCACTTCAGTTAATTTAGCATGTGTGAATAGCTGAGGTTGACTTAAGTACACACAAGGACATGCACAAGGGCAAATTAAACCTGTTAAATGGCATCTATTCATTGAGTATTATCAGTTCAATTCGTAAAGAACAGGCTCACTTGTCTTCCTACAAATGATGAGATCTGCAGAAGTGGAGTCTGAGAACAAAGCAAAGACCACAGTATCTATCCATCCAACCATGCAAACATGACACAGGATCAACAGTGAAGGGGGGAAAAAGGAAGAGCTTACCTGCAGAGCAGCCTTCAGTAAGCAATAGAAAAAGAGAAGAGGAAAAAGGGTGGAAGCAGAAGAAGAGATAGCTGGTTAGACATGTCTGTGTACAAACAGCTAAACAGGAGAGAGCAGTGGGAGCAAGACAATGTAAAAATAGCATCAAAGTAAATTGAGGGAGGGGAGCTGGAGGATAGGTACTCAAGGACAAGCAGAAGCTGGCACACGTACCATCAATGACCAAGACCGCACAAGGGAAGGGAGAGAAAGATGACAGGACAAACAAAATATTCAGGGGGAGGAGATGGGGACCACAAAAAAAAGAGAGAAAAAGACAGGTGCATAAAGTGAAAGACGTCAGAGGGTGAACTACTTGCACCCAGTTAGAGACTGAAATGAATGTCAAAGCACAAGGCAGGTGAATTAACAGAAGCCCAGCAGACAACAGCTGGGTAAAGGACTGGCAGATGTTGTCTGGAGTTAATGATGTTGTTTGAATTAAAGCTAAGGGCAATTTACCACCACTGTATATTAACATAACAATCCACATCCTGATTAACTTTTATACTAATGAAGGTTTAAAAGGTCAGTGTCCAAAATGAACAGAAACAGCTTATAAATAACTAAAAAATACTAGTGAAAGTAAAACCTTGGGGACAAAACAAATCATTACTGCTGTACCCATGTGTAAGACAATTTACTAAAAAGTGTGACTCACAGGGGATATTATGGTTGGCAGAGGTGCAGGACAGAGATGGAAGCATGCTGAAACACAATCTTGTTTGTTTGGAAATGGGTTTCCGTCAGCCGTCAATAATGCATGGGTGTGTGGCTGAGATCATCCTTAAGGATTACCTTACACCTGAGGGTGGAGTACTACCTCCATTCACTCAAATGACAGTGCAAGTACAATGGCTGAAATCGGTCACTAATGTATGAATCCCCACTCAGGAAAATGATCTCATGTGCAGTTGGAAATAACAGATTCATCATTAGAATTTGAACTCACTAACAAATAGAGACATTTAGCCTGGAGCATTTTAGCATTCAGACAGAAGTCAGAGGAAGTGAGCAGAGGTAGCAGTGCAGGAGGTTGTGATCAGGGGGGATAAGTGAATCTGACTGGGGGGGTAAAAGTCCTGTAAGATCCCACCAGAGTGCTGTGGGTTTACTTTTAAGGTGAGGAGGCATAAGTGCAATAAGAAAGGATTTGTGACCAACGGCAAGAGGATCTAAAAGCCATAAAGTTACCACACACACAGACACTCACAAGAAGCCCAGGCTCAGTGTGGCTTGGCCATGTTGGTCACACTAAGTTTTCATGTTCCTGTGTTTTTCATGATGCTGGGCAGTAGCAAGGACAATTAAATGATCATTCATTATTTTCCATTGACAACTGTGCACCTGGTCATGGTGTATTGTGAATTAGGAGGGATGTGCTAAAACTCTGAAGTGAGTGCTTCTTCGGGTTTGTTCAAGGTATTTTGTACATTAGAGTTTAAAACAAGCGGCAACCTCCGAGACTGAAAAAATTTAGTCAAAATGAAATCTGCCAAAAACCACGGTTCTTCCGATGGAAGCCAATTGAAAAAGCAAGTGAATCCCCTTAGTCTCCCATGGTAAAATGCCCAACCTTACAGCAGAAATAACCACGATCACAGCATCGTATAAAATTGGTTTTGGTGTTTACAACTAATTTCCTCCTTCATTACAACTGTAAAGGGGGTATTTCCATTTAAATTTCATTACAGCTTAAAGTTATGTATAACTGAGTTTATTCTGCTTTGAGGGACTGCTGGATGAGCGTATGCTGGCCACAAGCTCCTCACGTGCCTGAACTCTTTGCCCATTTTTGGATTAGCCGGATGTTCAGCATAGTTGGGCAATGGCAAAGTGGCAATGACAGAGCAGCCCATTCTGAGCTTCGTTACCACTCTTCTGAAAACCTATGTGTAAGAGTGACGTCACAGAGGCAAAATCCATCTTTATGTACAGTCTGTGGTGTAAAAGCCAAAGGCGGGGAAGGGGAGGGTCCATCCATATTGTTTGAGTGTGTGTGCTGACCTTTTGCTGGATGGTGGAGTGTTTCTGTTCCATGTCTCTTTTCTCTTTGGCAGCATCCACCACCAGCTGGTCCAACTGCAAGAGACAGAACGACTGATTAGTCAAGCTTACCAAACCACCTGGTCACACACATTTCATTCTGACATTCTCAAACATTTAAGCTCTTGTTCAACACAAAACATATACGACCAAGTGTTTTTTTTCTTCTGATTTATATCAGCATACAATTACAGAAAGCAGATAAAAGAGTTGTAGCTGTTACAAAATCTACTGCTGGGCCATGTCAATCAAAGGTCTCTCTTTCGACAGAATTTGAAAGATATATGCATGTATGTATGTGCATTGACACGTCTTTCTCTCAATCTTCGGAGCACAAATGATTCCAGCAAATAAATAGGTTTTCCATGGGCCACATAAAAAGACAAGACACACTCTCTCCTCTAAACAAAGTGGACTGTGCTACAGAGGCTTCATCATGTGTGAAATTGGATGGGGGGGGTGGGGGGTGATTGATTCTCCTCGTCTGCGGGAGTAACCATTGCGTGCAGAAGGGAAAAACAAAGAATCTTTTCAGCGTAGAAGAGAGCAACAAAATTAAAAAAAGAACTTCAATGAAGTGCTGGAGGTCATAGGCCGATGCCAAAAATATGCCAGCTTCCCTTACAGCAGTGAAAATCTACTGTGTGCCCTTTGTCCATTACAGCAATGTGACCTAAATCAGCATGTCTCGAGCCCAAAACACAAAAGGATCACTACCAAACTACAGATGAATGATAGAAGAGGGGGGTGAAATCACACGTGAATAAAGGTGAGTGGAGTTCAAAGCTTTAGTCAGCAAAATGTATCTTAAAGGTTCTGTTAAGTGCTGAGCAGACTTCTCCACCAGGCACTGATTTGTTTTTTAAACTACCCACCTATAAAGCACAAAGGATGCACTAGTTTTGCTTTATAAGATTTTACATATAGACAAGGCAGTTGAGCCTTAAAAGAGGGTTGTGAAGAAACTAATAACATTTGTCACTGAACCAAACTATGGCAACATAAAGTTACAATCATTGTAAGTCACTCTGTGCCCTCGTGTCTAAATTATGTGCCTTAAAATCCCTGATTTATTGAAAACTGGAACATTCAGTACTGGCTGTTTGGCGATAAATATTTTACAGTTCAACAACAAAAATCAAAGAAGAAGAAATCAGTCCACAATACAGAAATGTGACAGTAAGGGCATATCAAACATGAGAATTCATGTTTAGTACAGATTTGACAAGCAACAAGAACCACAACTTCTGAGTTAAGGGGGGATTTCGTATTAATGGGAAACAGAGAAGCCACTGCACAAAATAATGCAGAGGAGGGCCGAAGCAAGATCTGACTTCCTCTCCGATGTGGCAGAAGATTATTTTTATTGTATCTTTTATCAGCCATATTACAACAAAGCTACTGGGCTTTCTTTCACAAAATACATATGAACTTAAAAACAACTACTACTTTGAGGGAGCTTGGACCTTTGTTTTGTTTAGGGAGGAAATGGGCGGATGGCAAAGCAGCAGACTGATAACATCAGATGGGAAATGTTTTTCCCTGCCGCACCATAACAACTAGTCCAGTCCGGTCCATACCATCTATCTGCTTCTGTCTGTATCTGTAAAGGCAGGTTTGTGACTGCCTGTGTAGCTCTGGATACATTTCTGTGACAGTGAATCACCTTACCTTTATCTTATCTACGGTACTGGGTCGCTCCTACTGACATCATATGCGGAGACAATGGTCTCAAACAGTTCAGTCTATCTCTGTTACCTACACAGCACCACAGCACTGCACTGAAGCCTTCGGGTCAATCTCTCAGCCTTTCACTCAGCTCCGTCCTGACATGTCACTGTGATGATGAGCTGCACAATTCACGATTCATGGAAAAGATACAAACCGTCCCTCTGAATGCAGATATTCATTCAGCACATGTTCGACCCTGAGGGTCTGTGTCAAGGAAGCTGGATATCTTATATTTAGAAGCAGCATAGTTGTTTCCAACAGCAAGGACGGAAAAATAGCATATTTAACATGAATCATGATGTTGTCGTGAAAAAACGAATCAAAATGGAACTTCAGAAAATTTAGTTTTAGTATCTTGGCTGACTGTGTGTTAACAAAAACAGCTGATCATAGCTCTCTTTTTCAGTGATTTGTATGTATCAGCTACAGCTACAAGCTAGGTCAACAACTCATTCTCAAACAACCACAGCCAGAGTCATGTCAAAGTCTAGATGCTAACATCTTCCTGTTTTTGTCTCACCACTGTTTCTTTCATCATTTGCTTCTGGAGGTTGCAGGGCAATTTGTATTTTCTGTTGTCTGTACTCAATCAAAAGCGACCACACTGATGGGATTATTGTGCAAGACCACTTGAAACCCATATGCTCAAAACTGCACATCTTTTTTGACTCGAGGCCAGGGTGGGAATCGAGCCTTATTTGTCTACCTTCCACCCCTATCATTTCTTCTCACCACCCCCAAATTATAGAACAGACCAAAATATATGCTATTTTCATGAGAGAAAACAGATGTGCTTCTCAAGGATAATCTCATTTTCCTTTTTCCTATGGAGTGGCCAGTTTCTTTTCAGCATGTACTAGTAAATTCTTGGTGGCTAGTATTCCCACCATTGATCATTTTCTCATTGGTTACAGGCATCAAGTCATGTTTTCAGACCTGTTGACAGCTCCTCCACACCTCCCTGCATAGCCTCTCCACCTTCTTCAGCTTCATGATGGAGAAAAGAAAAGAAATAATCCACACTCTTCTTGACGCTGCTTCCCACAGTTCGGCTTCTAATCTTCCTTTCCTTTCAGTCCTGCACTGCTCCAGATTCAGTGCGACAGTCTTACAATCCCCACAGCACAGTTGTTCTCAGCCTCAAACCAACCCTCTATCTCTTTTTCCCTCCCTCTTAAGGGTCTTTTTCACTTCTCTTTCCCTTTCCTCACACAATCCGTGCTTTTCTTTTCTTCAGCCTTTTGAGTGTAGAAGCCACAGGCTTACAGTCCATGACTTTCCATTCAGTTTCAATCACGTTTGGCTCTGAGGAGATTACATGCTGCCTCTTATTCTTTCCTAAGATCTGCTTTTGAAGTTGGACCTGTCCTGCCCTCTTCTCCGTTGTCAGTACTCTTTCGTTCTTTTCTGTCAAATTCTTAATAGAACCAACATCAGATGGGTCCAGCTTCAGAGGATGAGGGTTAGAAACCACAGTCTTCTCTCAAATCCAATTTAGAGGACCGTTGTCTGGCGTCTTCAGATCTGGCTTCCAAAATTGCCTTTTTTACTCTTTGTTAAATAAAAAGCATTGTTTAGTTCCTTTTTGTCATTTTCTTGTTGGTTCAAATGTCAAAAAACATGTTTACAAGCTGCACTCAGCTCCTCCTTGACTCCTCACTGTGTGGCTGGACTCCTTCCCTCCTTGGTCTTGCACCCACTTTTGAGAAATGCCGCCTTCTCATTCGGCTCTTCTGCTGCTCTAGCCTCAGAGCCACTAGTTTATATTCCAAAACCTTCAGTATCACTATTGGGTTTCTTTGCTGTGTTCGCTCAGCTGACTGTCAACCCTGTGAGTCTGACAGAGGGAAAAAACATTTTCCAGCCTTGTGGGCTGCTCTCTTCCTCATTCCCCCTCACTGAAACAGCAACTCCTTCTCTGATAATCATCTTAAAGACACATTCAGCCCATCCTCTGGCTCAGAGGGAAGGCTCTGTTTATCAGAGGTTTCACACAGACACACACTGACACACCGAGCTGAAACATCAGTTGTTAAAAACACAGCAGCAGCACACACGTTTTATTTTAGAGCTCTCACCTGCACAAATTCCTGTAGGTTCTGACGAACAGAAACATTTAAATAATGAAACAATACCGTCCTTGCCTACATAATAAAAAGTGTTTACCTATGACTCCGCAGTGGTATGTAAACTTAGCTAGTTATTCTGCTGCTCCACCAAAAATAGCCTCATGTTTGCTTATGTTGCACAAGTTTATACTGTATGTTCTGACAACATTGCAAATCCTGTCCGAGACCAGTGCAGTGTGTATTTTTACAAGAAGTATTAAATTTGAAAGACGGAAGTGTCACATGAATTTTAAGCCATGTGAATTACTTTCCCAGCAAACCATGTTTTTTTCATTACACTCTGAAAACAGTTATGTAATAAAATCCATTTTATCACACTCTATCAATGTGATAACATAATATTGTAACACAATCACATTTTGTCACAAAAAATTGGTGTTGACAACAAATTAACCCGTGTGATAAAGAAAAATGTTCGTTTTACATAATTCAAAGTGTATGCACGTTTTTATGCTGTAGCCTGTACCTGTCCACCAAGCTGTTTCATAAGAGGTTGTAGTTCACTGAAGAGGTCATATCCTTGGTGAAAGAACGTCAAGTGGGCATACATGAAAGACAGCATCTGTGGAGAAGACGGCAATTAGGCAAAGAGCCAAAAGGAATGATGAAAAAGTTATTTCATGCGGTTAAGACATACTCTTACCGATTTCAGGATTTCCGATCTTCTCTTGGATTGTAGGACGTTGATCTGTGATGAACAAACATACAACAGTGAGAAGGGAGAAGGAATTTTTTTTATCTTTGTTGCTGCTAGATCATATTCTGCATGTTGATAACACAAATAATACAAAGCAGAGATTTACAATGGAAAATTCTCCAGTGACAGCATCACATCTGAGAAGAACGCACAATGAGACTGAGGAGGGGAAGAGGGAGAATGAGGTGAGATACTGAGACATGAAAGAAAAAGAAAGAACCTCTTGAGAAAAAGGCAAACGAAAGAGAGCAGACAAGCGTGAAATGAGTTGCACTGAAGTTGAGTGATGAAACCATCACCACAGGCAGTGCTGGGCAGCACTACTTTAAGCTGACACCAGGGGGAGCCCTATGTCTCATGCTTGACCCACAGATGCTGCTCTGACCATTCTCACCTATCATCTCACCCCGGCTTGTGTGTGTGTGTGTCAGACTCCTGTCCTTCATAGCTCATTAGCATCGTTCTGCTCGTCTGTCCTAAGAGGTTATCTTAGGTTAATGTTGTAGAGTAGGCATAAATTATGGCCTACTTTACTGTGGCAGACAGGAACTAATAACAGTAGCAGAGTGAGAGAGAGAAAGTGTATGGTTCCTATGAAAAGCAGAGCAGTTTCTGAATGAATGTTATCACCCTGCCTCACACTTATGCACTTGGCTTTCTTTGTCATGCAAGAATGAGACACTTCAGTCCAGTGAAGAATTAAAGTTCAAATCCTTGTTGCGGCCAGCAGTCGTTTTTTTTAGCTGTAGGTTGTAAGGCCCTTCTCCCTGGCAACACTAACAACCACAGTTGTGTTTATGCACAGATGTAACTCCCACTCATGAAGGGAAACTTACTTTTCCATCTCCTAGCCACAGCGGCTGATGTATCACAACTTTTACAAGCCCCCTCCTTCTCCTGATTACAGTCAATTAGTAGTTTTGACTGGAGCAGCACCTCTAAAGGATGACTGTTTAACTAGCAAAGCGCAATACACTGTCAACAAACAGAACAACCGCAGGCAAAATTTATGAGAATTTTGCTACTAGGTGGTTGGTAATTTGTGGTAATTCCACACTTGTAGGACTGTGAAGACACAACATTTGGGCAAAATTCAGGCCTAAATAAGTTTGTGTTTAGGTGTGGGAAATTTCAGGGTTGTTAAGATGAACAACACCCATTTATCCGAGTGAGCTTCTGCTTTTCAGTGGCAATTTTAGGTACTTTTTTTGTATGCCAGGAGTGGTAACACAAAGTGGTCAGGGTGAAGACAGATGGCTACATTATCTGTTCATATGAACACATTTACATATGAGTTTTCTTGCTTAATAAAAAGACACAACAAATTTCTAAAGATGTACATTTTATATGCTCTATGTGTCAAAGCTGGGAGAAGGAGACATGCTCTATTCTCAAAATGTCATGAATGCAAGTCTTGGCTAAAAAAAACTCTCTCATATTTTTTCCTCTCCCTCTACCATTGTGCATGTCACTGTAAGTTGTGCACTGTATAATTAAGCAAAAATGCCACAAATGTTTTTAAAGAGAACAAAAAAATATAGCTAAAATCTCGCTGTAATGATTCCTACAAGCACAGCTGCAGAGCTTAGGTGCATTTTAAAAGTGCTGACACACACAATCCAATTGTGAAACTTTAAAGGAGACCCCTTTAAATCAGCTGTGCTGGCTGCTAGGCTTATAGATTTCCTATAAACACACTAACAGGCAAGATAAAAACTCAACTAATTCCCCTCAGCCAGGCTTCAGTGATTATGTTGTGGGATGCTCGAGCAGACTGCCAAACCTATTTTGCTTTTGAGTTTCTGTCATCTAATTTTAGAGAGAACTGTGACTGTGCAACATTGTCTGTCTGTGGGAGGGAGATTCAATAACAGGGCTGGCAGTTACCTTATAAGATAAGGAAATCATAAAGCATCCATCAGTGCAACTGTGCAACCAAGAGGAGAGGCCAAGGACTCAGCTGATGTAATTAATGATACATGAGCACTTCACTACAAAACAGCAGGGTACAAGACATCTGTGTGTGCAGCTTTGACAGTGAAATGTTTGAACAGATCTAAAGAACATATTGTGCAAGGACATATGCAATATTTGACTTTTCACCTGAAAGTCAATTCTCCCCACACTGATTATTCAACCTCTAAAAAGGAAACTATTTCGAAGCAAATACGTGACATTATCACATTAGTGAAAAAGTTCAGCCTGGCTTTTTTTTTGTGAAAAAAAAAGAACAACTTGTAACTTATTCTCTTGTGTGTTTCCTCCTCTTGCTTTCTTCCTCCCCTGCTTGCTCACTTATGGCCTTCCCCAAAAATATGAATCCTTGTGTTAAATGAGGAACTTAAAAGCTTCAGTCATAAATTAATTTATGCACAGTGGCAAACTGCGTGTTTACTCGTCTCTTTAATCAAACGTATACAGGCGTAGTTTTCCTACTTTGTACCATGACATTATTACGTTTTCTTACATACTTTAACTAGTTAAGTAGATTCTGTCCTTGTATTTTTTTCCAGCCTGATGTGATGAGCTGAACAAAGATAAGTGGAATTCACTCTGAAAGTACCAGAATCAAACACAGCTGTGCTTCATTCTTGTCTGTGCCACATCAGCATGTTTAATGTGATTCAGCATATTAAGTTCCATATCCAAATCCACGTTGGCTGAGTGCACAGTGAAATATTGTACATGACGGTGTATAGCTCAGCTTTTTTAAGCTTCTATGTTTAAAGCTGCCTGTCAGCAATAACAGACAGTAATAAACAGTGCCATTGCAAAATGTGTATGACTTCAGCAATGCCTTTTTTAATGTGCAATGTGTGGACAAAACTGAAGCTACACATGGAAGGATTTCCATGATAATTGCACATGCTGTAACACTATGGGCCCTGTTTATTTAATGATGATGGTAAACTGATGAGTGATTTGTGATGAATGTGTCTGTTCTGCATTTTAGTAAACACTCATCTGCAAAATCAACCTTTTAGGCCAGGGCAGTAATGCTATGTAGCTGTAGACAAAAAATGAGAAAAAACAGACCCACACGGGTGACAGGTTTTGCCTGACCTACCTGTAAGACGTAGTCGAGGACGATGTGTCGGAAGCACTTGCGTGTGGCAGTGAGGATGTTGGTGGCCTCCTCCACCTCATGCTGCTTATTGCGGGGTGCCTGGGCATTCTTGATCAGTGCGGCCTCCTTCTCTTCACTCACTTTATCAAATTGCTTCTTGGCTTCTTTGAACTTACGGAGGTCACTGGCAATGAAGAAAAGAGCCAAATTATTATGTCGCGATTACATTTTTAATTGTGTGGCATGTGAATCATGACTTAAGTTTTGGAAATCATTTTGACAAAATTCAAGGTACTTTATCATTCAATGGGACATGAGGTAAAGGTTTTATAAATTACGTCTGTTCAGTACTGGTACAGTTCTTTTTAGTGCTACTTCTGCTAATCCTGTTGGTGGAACTACACCAGAATAATGCCAAAAATGTGGTACAGTGGAATTTGTTCATTATATAGTTAGTAAGTTTAGTTTATTTAGAGTGTAAAATCGCCATGGTAACAACATGGTCTCAATACACTTTATAAAATCAATTACAATAAAAATGATCAAGGGAAAGAGTAGACAAGCCAAATAAGCAAAAGAACACACAAAAGACAAAGTTAAAGCAGAAATATATAGGGATTAACTTACACAGGTTTTCACTATGACCTATGATGTTTAAATGGGACATTTCATTATTGTGTCAGCTGGAAAACCAAAAGGATTAAAACAAACAAGTTTATATAGTGAGAATACTCTGCTGAGCTGCTGTGCCTATGTGAGTGACTAAGCAGTGCTGCTAATTTTGAGGAGGAGGACAAAATATGAGTCCTCAAGCTGTGTGCTCCACATAAATTCTTTGCTAAACTTTGCCTAGGAGTGATTAAGTCACAGCTGAGCGCTGCAAGGTGGTGAATAACTGTGAGGGAAGTATGGGTGCTGCTGATGTGGGTGTCTAGCCATGCTGTGCCAAGGGCAAAAACTGCTAATCCTTATAATGAAATAAACCAAAAAACCTCCACTGCTTCGTGCACTTATACAAGCAGCCTGGAATTCAGTGCTGCATTATAAGGTGAAATGAGGTCTACAGCAGATCTGAAAATGTGATCATAAATAACAACTCTATTTCTTTATTGTATATTCTGTGCTTATATTTATGGGATATACAGTTATTACATACCCTAGACCCTCTGCACATCAATTTGAGACAACCAATTAGTCCAGCTTTTTCTTCATGTTCATAATTAAAGAGAGGGCCTTCTCTGCTCCACAGTAAAGGTGACATGGTTTCAAGAGCGGGGATATGTTCACCTCGAATTTGTCCAGTGTTCTTCATCACAAATTAATTTTAGAGGTGCGAGCTGTATTGTTGATCTCAAGGATTAAACAAAGCAGTAAATTTAGGTCATTCTTCAAAAGTTTACCGAGTACTTAGAGGGACAACAAGGTTCATTCATTGTGTTGAATTAAATACTCACTCTTTGACAAATGTTTGAAGCTGGGTCTTGATTGATCTCTGGGCCTGATCAAATAATATCTGTGAAGAAACATGGAAAAGTGTAAATACCACTTTGTGTTCAGGAAAAAAAAATTCCAGTTATTTGAAAAATTCAAGTATTACACATTACTTAAGGCACTTCTCTAAGAAAGCAACAAAATGCTGATGAATGTATTAACTTCCCAGACTACACAATGTCTAGCAAGTCAGCATTCAGCAGCCCTGTTTAGGTTTTTGTTAACATCACAGGGTGCAATTAAACAGCTAAATTTACGAAAACAAGCTGACTTTGTAAACTCCCCTCATAAAGACATAAACACAAGAAATGACGCGATTCGTTTATTCTTGCTTGTGAGCCATACGCTCATTAACCTGCATATTTCCTTACAAATTAGCTCTAAAAAGGCGCAAGTGCGATTTCATGGCCAGACAAGACAATAAGAGCAGTGTGGCTGGGAGAAGCTACCAGTGACAAACAGAATGAGCACTGTATTGAGTCTATCATGTGCTGTGAGAACACTGAGTGGTAAAAACCTATCTAACAGTCAGCTGACGTGACCACAGTCTCCGTTGTTGAGTCATAGATGCAAGCACTGTGGCTCCAGGAGGCTTTTAGGGAACCAGGCGATGGCTTTGTGAAGAAAGACTCAGAGCTCCTTTACGATACTAGTGAAGAGGACACATCTCATATCAATACCTCCTTTCAAGCAGGCATTTACAGTCTGGCTGAAAGAATGTCTGTAGACACCAAATTCAACCAAACCTGATTATATCTAACCAAATCTTTGCTCTAATTATTCCACAAAGTCCTTAGTGTATTAATCAATCATCAAAATAGAAGCCAAATAGACACTTCAGTTTGGCTTCATTGATGTTGTTACTTACTGAACATCTTGCATGAATAAAGCCTATTAAATCCCCACTTGACTGTTTATTCTTCACAACCAAGTTGTTAAAGCTGTTCTAAACAAATAATTTTAGGGTTGAATAGACAGAGAAAGGGTTATGTTCCAATCCACAACAACAAAGACTGCAGTACCTCTGGCTTTAGCTGGGGGTACATGTGACAATCCTGACACAGTGTGATGCTGGCAGGAAAC
Organism: Selene dorsalis; assembly: GCA_900303245.1. Taxonomy (NCBI): domain Eukaryota; kingdom Metazoa; phylum Chordata; class Actinopteri; order Carangiformes; family Carangidae; genus Selene; species Selene dorsalis. The sequence continues at coordinate 20,835 of OMNW01028332.1, forward strand.
TCACTCTGAACATGTTAAGCAGAGCTAATAAAAACTAGACATGACAAGAGAGATCAAGAGAAAAACTTTTCAATGTGGGGCAGGAGCCTCCAGCTCATCCTGGCTGTGCCTCCTCTGTGTTTAAGGGCGTCTTAATGAGAGGACAAACAGAGGAAAGTTGTGTCTCCATTTTTAAATCTCAGTGTCATTCCTACTAGAGACTGACAACTGAGGAGACTAACAAGGGGGTTTAGGGAAAGAACAGCCACATAAGATCTGTCCCACTGGGCTCCTCTGACAGTTTATTAGGAGCAAGAGAAGATAAAACAAGGGCTAAGGTGTCATGTTTATTCATTATCCAAGATCTAATGGCCTGAAATGACATACATTAGAGGACAACAATATAACCCTCAGGCCTTCAGAATACCTACATTACTCTAACCCAAGCCTCCAGTGTTTTCTTCTTGTATCTCCCCAGGATGTTAACCACATCATGAAAAGTTAAACGCGACCATGTTGACTTTGGTAACGCATGATTTAGCTCAACAGATAAACATTCAGAACATGGGTAGCAGGGAATAGATCTCATGAGACAGGAAACTCCTCTCTCTATACCACTGACTAGCTATGCTGACATTTAAACCATGGTTAAAAGAAAAAAAATCCTTTTGTTTTTTCTTGTTTTTTGCATTTGTACCACAGGGCTTTTTTTTTAATCACTTTTATGAAGGGTAATGTTTGCTGTGTCGGCACATCCAGAGAACATTTTTACAGTAATACCACCTGGAAGCGGCTTGTTATAGCCCAGTCCTCCGACTTCAAAATAGCACCATGAAAGCAGCTGGAGGTTAAATGTATATGTAGGCCTTTATTAAATGGTCCTTGGACACCGTCTCCTTCCCTTCCTCAAACCAGTGTCTCTCCATTCACAGGCCACTTTTCTCCATCTAGTTGGCTACTTGTGTCCTTCCCAGCAGTAAATAAAACTGACAGCTAAAGAGCTGTCCCAGACTGTCAGCCCAGCTGAATGTTGTCATCGCCCAGCTGTCAACAGGAAAAAAAAGAATGATGATACATCCGGTTTCACATGGCAGTGATAGCATACCGTGTGATAGTTGATCATCTCCTGAAGGCTCTCGGCAAACTTTGTGAGACTAGACTGTGGAGAGAAAAGAAGGACAGCCATGATGGATAAACCCAAGATCCCATGACGGATTAGTATTTAACAGTGAAACAGGAATAACTGCACATGGTAAACAATAAAAAGCAGGCCTTGTAACAAGGCTGCAAAAATAATAATGGGATAAAATGCAATTTCTGCCAAACAGTCACAAAATGTACTGTTAGACAGATATGCCTATGCAGAAACCCTGATCTTTTTAGACACACAATAGTACTTGGGAAAGAATTTTTTTTTTGGCCAAGTCACCCTCTCCAAATACATGGAGTGGCTGAGGTTCAAACCCAAGGGAGAGGCAGTGAACAAAGTACACAAAGACAGAGAGGAAGTGCTTGCCTTGCCGTGCAAAATTCATGTGAGAAAACAAAGTGAAACAAAACAAAACATCTGACCTCGGCAAGACCCAGTGGACAGTACAGGACGCCTCTTTTTTTATTTTTTATTTTAGCTTTAATCCGGTAATGTCATTAAGGATGAAAACGCGGTAGTGCAATGTAAACAGCGAGGAAGTACAGGCCTCTCCATATCACAAGGGAACAGGGAAGAAGTCAGTCAGTCATGATTTTACACCATACTGATTCACTCTGATGTTTCTTTTATTTCTTAAATGTTACTATTGTTCAATAACGTAAAGTGAAACATTCACCTTATGACATGCCAAGAGACCTGCCCTTACACACACACACACACATTCCTGTATGGGCATCATAGTGAGCTCCAGGTAAGTGTGCAGATGGAGTGAGGACCACCCTTTCTGCTACACTTAAAATTAGGCAGAGTTCAAGTCAGCCATGTAAAGTCAAATCTGTTCTGGTCCCAGTTCGGGTTCAGGTTCCGGTCCCGGTTGTCCCGGTCCCGGTTCCGGTTCCGGTTCGGGTTCCGGTCCGGGTCCCGGTTCGGGTTCAGGTTCCGGTCCCGGTTCCGATCCCGGTCCCGATCCCGGTTCCGGTTCGGGTTCCGGTCCGGATCCCGGTTCCGGTTCGGGTCCCGATTCCGGTCCCAGTTCTGGTCCCGGTTCGGGTCCGGGTCCCGGTTCGGGTTCGGGTCCCGGTTCCGGGACCGATCCCGGTTCGGGTCCCGGTTCCGGTTCGGGTTCGGGTCCCGGTTCCGATCCCGGTTCGGGTCCCGGTCCCGGTTCGGGTTCCGGTCCCGGTTCGGGTTCCGGTCCCGGTTCGGGTTCGAGTTCCGGTCCCGCTTCCGGTTCGGTTTCCGGTCCCGGTTCGGGTTCCGTTCCCGGTCCCGATTCGGGTC